>OY731404.1:36849884-36900011 GCA_963425845.1 Sphenostylis stenocarpa
GGAAGATTTTTTACAAAGAGTTTTAATTGATATAAACGATGTCGTATCGGTTAAAACAGATCTGGAAAATAATCAAGAACTTTTTAACGAGACTAAAAGAAGTTTTTACAGATTAAAACAAGACTTTTAACAGATTAAAAGATTATTTTAACAGATTAAATAAACCAGCAATTTTGAAAATCTTCTATATAAATAGTATTGTTTGAACCTTTTAAAACATATCTTTTAGCAATCAATCAAGCAAGCATAAAAGCTACTTTCAAGAGAGAATCGTGCTAGTTTTTGTGAAGTTCATAAGAGTTCTTTCTTGAGGCAAAATTGCATTCTTTTGGAGAAGAAAGTCATACTACAGAGTTGCATAAATCTGGTTTGAGCATTCTAATTTCTTCTCTTTGTTTCTTTACTTTCTTTTCTGTATTGTGGGTGCCTGGAATTGTGGGCACTGGTTTCTGTAGCTGGAATTTGGCTGCAGGGGTTGGTCAAGAACTGGAATTTAGTTCTTGGTGAAGGTTTAGGTACAGGAATTGGAATTGTGGTTCTTGTGGTAGATTGAGTGTGAGATTAAAGTTGTAATCTGTAAAACGTTCAATCTAGTGGAACCCAACTGGAATTTGGCTGGAGACTGGACGTAGCCCTGGGATTGGGTGAACCAGTATAAACCTTGGTTGTATCTTTCTAAACCTTTCTCTTTAATTCTGTCACTGCATTTATTTTTTAATTGCTTGCTGTGTGTGATTCAAGAACTGGTCTGAAATCTTAATCTTTGAAATAGATAATCTGTAATTTGCGAAAATTTTTCAAAGATCAATTCACCTCCCCTCTTAATCTCAGCCTATATTTCTAATAACGCTGAAAACGAGAAACTCCTGATCCACTGCTTCTAGGAGAGTCAGGCAGACACAACTCTCAATTGGTATATGCAGCTGGAAAACATTGATCTGACCCATGACAGGTCAGATCTCAGGACTCTGAACAAAAAGGACGACGAATCCTTCAAAGCATACGCCCAAAGGTGGAGGGAAATGGCCGCCCAAATAGAGCCTCCACTAACTGATAAGGAGACAGTAGTTATGTTCATAGATTCACTGACTGGAGCGTACTACGACAAGGCAATAGCCAGTACCTCCAACCTTTTTTCGGACATAGTCACTGTGGGTGAAAGAGTGGAGCAGGGGTTGAGGGGGCGGGAAAATAGCACGACCTTCTTCTTCCAGTACTTCGTTCAAGAAACCCTTCAAAAAGAAGGAAGAGGTCGTACACGCCATCAATTTTGCAACCCCTTCCTCCGCTCCTCAGGCAGAGAGGCAGTCACGAAGAAAGGAGAGGAAGTTCACCCCTATCCCCACCTCGTATGCAAAGCTGCTGCCCCAGTTATTACAGGCCAACCTTCTAGCCCGCATTCCTCCAAAGAAAATGGAGCCTCTCTACCCCTAGTGGTACAAGCCCAACGAAAAATGTAGCTACCACTCGGACGCACCTGGGCATTCAACGGACAACTGTTTGACCTTCAAATATAAGGTCCAAGAACTAATTGATGCCGGTTGGATAACCTTTGATGCCTCTGCTTCTGATGTTGAAGCCAAACCTCTTGCTAAGCCAGAGTAGCAGAGAGGGAGGACTGGGAGGATCAGCCCCTAGGGTGTTCTTTTTTAAGCTTTTTCGTGTATCTCCTACGGTCCCCGCCCGCAGCCACAGGAATTCTGATTAAAAGGGCTTGTACATACATTTTTTTAATACACGAGGCATTTTTTTTTCATAATCATATTCATTCTTTTCCCTCTTTCATTTATAATTCCTTCAAAAATAATTGAATAATAAAATCTATGACTAAAACAGAGCCTAAAACACATCACGTCTGTGATTGATGAATCTCTGTGGACCCCGGAAACCGAAAGCGAATGGGTCGAGTCCGACAGTGAGTAGGAGACCATTTCTCCGGACATGCAAAGAATGCTGGAAAAAGAAGCACGCATTATACAACCGCATCAAGAAGAGACAGAAACTGTTAATTTGGGAGAAGGGGACAATGAGAAAAAGATAAACATCGGCACCCAATTGGAAAGTAGCATCAAAAAGGGATTGATACGGCTTCTAAAAGAATATATGGATGTATTCGCTTGGTCTTATCATGACATGCCCGGGCTCGACACGAGTATAGTGGAGCATAGATTGCCATTGAAGGAAGGGTTCCGACCCGTAAAGCAAAAGCTCAGAAGAATCAAACCCGACTGGTCCTTAATGATAAAAGAAGAGGTACAAAAACAATTGGATGCCAATTTCCTAGTAGTTTCTAAATACCCAGAGTGGTTGGCCAACATAGTACCCGTCATCAAAAAGACCGGGAAGGTCAGGGTATGTGTGGATTATAGGGTCCTCAATCGAGCAAGTCCAAAAGATGACTTTCCTCTACCACATATAGACACGCTAGTAGACCATACCGCTACCAACACACTTTACTCCTTCATGGACGGGTACGTGGGATATAACCAGATTAAACTGGCTGTCAAGGATAGAGAAAAAACCTCCTTCATTACACCATGGGGCACCTTTTGCTACCGCGTAATGCCTTTCGGACTCAAGAATGCAGGGGCTACCTATCAAAGGGCTATGGTCACATTGTTCCATGACATGATCCACAAGGAAATAGAGATATATGTGGATGACATGATTGCCAAGTCCACGAATGAGATGGACCACCTTCAATATCTCAAGAAGCTTTTTTACCAACTCCAAAAGTATCAACTCAAACTAAACCCGGCAAAATGTACTTTCGGAGTACGATCAGGAAAACTCTTAGGGTTCATCGTCAGCAAAAGGGGAATAGAAGTGGACCCTGATAAAACCAAGACAATTTTGGAAATGCCTCCACCAAGTACGGAAAAGGAGGTCAGAGGTTTTCTAGGCCGGATTAACTACATTGCCCGTTTTATCGCACAGTTAACAGATAAATGTATACCCATCTTTAAACTGTTGCGCAAAAATCAACCAACAATGTGGAATGAAGAATGCCAACAAGCATTTGATAAAATCAAAACATGCTTAACAAATCCGCCAGTATTGGTACCACCTATTGAAGGAAGACCTCTGATCCTATACTTATCAATGCTTGAAGAGTCCATGGGATGCGTGCTCGGTCAACAAGACGAAACCGGAAAGAAAGAGCGAGCCATTTACTATCTCAGCAAGAAATTCCTAGACTATGAAACTCGTTATACACCATTCGAAAAAACCTGTTGCGCATTGGTATGGGTCACTTAGCGTCTCCGACAATATATGGCTCGGCATACAACATGGTTGGTCTCCAAAATGGACCCAATCAAGTACCTCTTTGAGAAGCCCATTTTGACTGGAAGAATAGCTAGGTGGCAAGTTCTCCTCTTATAATTTGATATCATTCATGTAACCCAGAAAGCTATTAAAGGTAGCCCCATAGCAGATTATCTAGCCCATGGGTCAACGAACGAGTATCAGTCTCTACAAGACGACTTTCCTGATGAGCATATCATGCACATCGAGCACGAAGAGACCAAAGAAGAGACATGGACCATGTTCTTCGATGGGGCCTCAAACATGCTTGGACACGGGATAGAAGTTATTTTGATATCCCCTAAAAAGAAACATATCCCTGTAACGACCAGGCTTAATTTTGACTGTACCAATAACATGGCCGAATACGAAGCATGCACGTTAGGGATCCAAGCAGCTTTAGATCATGGGGTTACTAAACTCAAAGTCTTCGGTGATTCATCCCTTGTCATCTACCAACTTAAAGGCGAATGGGAAACCCGAAACTCCAAATTAATCCCATATCTAGAGCACATTCGTGATTTAGTCTCAAGAATAGAGAGTGTCACCTTCCAGTATATTCCTCGGGAAGACAATCAATTCGCGGACGCTCTCGTCACTCTATCATCCATGTTTGCCTTAGATCAAGAACATGAGATGTCAATCATCCAAATTAAGCAGCACAACAAACAAGCTTTTTGCATGTCAGTAAATGGCGAGCATGACCAAAAACCCTGGTATCATGACATTAAACAATATCTCATGAGAGGCAAATATCCCGAGGGAATCAATGACAATGATAAGCGAACCATCCGTAAGAAGGCAGTAGGGTTCACGTTGATTGAAGGAACCCTCTACAAAAAGAGTCTCAATTCCACTCTCTTAAGGTGTGTAGACCACGAAGAAGCTCAGACCTTGATAAAAGAAATCCACAAAGGAGCTTTCGGGACCCACGCACCTGGGCATGTCATGGTGAAGAAGATCTTGAGGGCAGGATACTTTTGGTCCACAATGGAAGCCGATTGTCACCAGTATGCTATAAAGTGCCACAAGTGCCAAATCTACGCCGATAATATCCATGTGCCGCCCGCACCTCTCAGTAGCCTGGCTACACCATGGCCATTCTCTATGTGGGGCATGGACGTCATCGGACCCATTGAGCCTAAAGCATCCAATGGTCATCGCTTTATCTTGGTGGCCATTGACTATTTCACCAAATGGGTTGAGGCAACATCGTATGCGCACGTGACTCGGAAAGTGGTGACCACCTTCATCAAGAAAAATATTATATGTCGGTACGGCATTCCCCATAAGCTCATTATTGATAATGGGACCAATCTCAATAATAAAATGATGGAAGAACTATGTCAAGACTTCAAAATGCAACACCACAATTCCTCTCCGTACCGACCAAAGATGAACGGTGCAGTAGAGGCAGCCAATAAGAATATTAAGAAAACCATCCAGAAGATGGTAGTACCCTACAAAGATTGGCACGAAATATTGCCCTTCGCCCTACACGGCTACCAAACGTCAGTACGAACCTCCACAGGGGCTACTCCATTTTCCCTTGTATACGGAATGGAGGCCGTACTACCAGTAGAGGTTGAAATACCCTCCCTACAAGTTGTTATGGAAGCAAAGTTGACAGAAGCCGAATGGGTCCAAAGTCGGTACGATCAGCTAAACCTAATCGAAGAAAAACGGCTAGATGCCATATGTTGAGGGCAAGTTTACCAAAAGAAGATCAAGAAAGCCTACGACAAGAAGGTCAATCCCCGCACCTTCCAAGAAGGGGATCTAGTGATAAAGAAACTGCTACCAACCCAGAAAGACAAATTCGGGAAATGGACAGCAAATTACGAAGGACCCTTTGTGGTCAAGCGAGCCTTCTCAGGAGGAGCCCTCATCCTCACCAGCATGGACGGAGAAGAGCTTCGACATCCTGTCAACTTAGACGCGGTGAAAAAACACTACGCCTGAAAACATTGCTCATGACCCATCAGGATGAAAACTCGCAAAGAGCGTCCTGGGCAAAAGATAGGGTCTGCATTCCTCGCTAGGATATGTCCTAGGCATAAATTAGAGGTTTCAAAAAAAAGAAGAGAGAAAGAGAAAAAAAGAACACAAAAAAAAGAGAGCAATGATTACCTTAGCTGAAAACTGCAAAGGCGACTAGGGTAATACCTTCACAGAAGCAAGCAGACTTCGCATGATCTTCACTCCGAGCTCGAGCATCTCGATTGAAGCGACCAAGAAAAGCAGAGAAATAGAAATCATGGGCATGGTTGTTATACCCTATACAATTCAGCCAACCTTGGCCAACCCTGCTTCTAAAATCCTTTGTAAATCCTCTTGTAAAAATAAATCATTCGTTTACATAAATAA
This sequence comes from Sphenostylis stenocarpa, assembly GCA_963425845.1. Lineage (NCBI taxonomy): Eukaryota > Viridiplantae > Streptophyta > Magnoliopsida > Fabales > Fabaceae > Sphenostylis > Sphenostylis stenocarpa. The sequence continues at coordinate 36,855,558 of OY731404.1, forward strand.
AAATTGTCTTCTTTTCTCTTTACCTACTTGCGAGAATGCCTCTATATTAACGAAACATAAGTATGCATAAAACAAGAATACGAAAAAGCATAAGAAAAACAAGATAAACAGCGTCGACTGGGGCCGTCCCAAGCAAAAAATACAGGATAGCCTGCTAGATTGAAAACCCGCAAAGGGTGGTCTAAGCAAAAGTTAAGGCCTTCATAAAAAGAAAAAGCCCACCGAAATATCTTAGGCAAGAATTAAGCCTGCTAGATCGAAAATCCGCAAAGGGCGGTCTAGGCAAAAGATAGGGATAAAACAAAATTTCAAAAGAATAAGTCACGAGAGAACAAAAAAGAAAGTACCGGTCACTTTCTAGATGCCCCCAACTAAAATAGATTGCATCAAAAGCATCCACGCACAAGTAGTCGCACGAAAAGGACTTTGTCAGAATCAAAACAAACAAATATACTTCAGATAAATAAAAGACCAAAAAAACATTCATATAAAAAGATCAGCTTCGTGCTTGCATGCGAAAATATGAAGCACCCAGAAGTATCCCGGTAAGACTTCACAAAAATACATTAACCAAAGATTTCTTCGACAAACCAGCAAAGTCGGGTGATCACCATCAAAAGATCAAAAAACAAAGAATCCCCAGCAACCAACAAGGCTGGATGAACACCAACAAAATCCCCGGCACAATCCGGACGACTAAATCAAAGACAAGAAGAACACATCTTAACACCTGGCGCATGAGCTAGAGCAGTAAGCCGCCACCACAACTAAAGGATCGGCTACCGCAAGAAGGAGCATCCGAAGGCTTAACACCAAATGGGGGTGTATACTCATCAGGCCTTACAAAAGGGGGCTTACCGGACGGGGGTTCATACTCGTCAAACACCAGATGGGGGTGGATACTCATCGGGCCTTACAAAAGGGGGCTTACTGGGCGAGGGTTCATACTCGTCAAACCAGATGGGGGTTCGTACTCATCAGCCGAAAGGATCAGCTACTGCCAGAAGAAGCATCCTGGAAGCACACTTTTTCCCGGAAGATCAACCGCCATAAAGACAGAACATCTAAAGGACAACCGGGCAAGAGGGTCAACTCCTTTACCCTCCAGTCGATCTCCTTGGCACAACAGGCCAATAGTCGACTAGTCGGGTAAAGGGGGCCAGCTGTAGACCCCAAATCTTGCCCAACCTCATAATAAAGACCAGAAGACCTTCTATTCGAAGATGGATGAAGCCTAAGAAGCCATTAGGAGAGACTATTAGGCCCCATACTAGGATAGGAGGGATTTTCGGCATGTAAATAACGATTTTCGCCTTTTAGGGTCGAGACCGCCGTCTCAGATTCGGGACCGCCGTCTCGCCTTGCGAAAGTGGCGAGACCGCCGTCTCGCCATTTCTGCAAGGCGAGACGGCCGTCTCGACCTGACAGGCGCAAATCCCTATAAATAGTCGCGCCATTCCCCTCATTTCACACAGTTCTTCCATTCTCTCTCTAGACATTTCTTCAAATTCTCTTTCTAGAACCCCTCCGAAGCATTTTCGGAGTTTCTGAGAGTTTTCTAGAGTTTTTTATAGCGTTTTCGTGATTCCAGCGCTGTAAAGAGTGAAGGGCTGCCAAAAAGCACCCAAATTATCAAAGATTTAATAGAAAGCTTGCCTCGGAGGTTTCTACACTCTCTCTCTCTCCTTTACCGTTTTATTTTTTAATTATGCAATAGATATTAGGGCCATGTAGTCATAATTTTTAAATTCCACAAAATAAAGGGTAGAAGCGTATTTTCACCGGTTTTATTATTTAATATAGTTGGCCTATCATAGGGAACCCGAAAGGGGCGTCGTAAGGGAACTAACACTTCCCTTACACGTAACTAACTCCCTTACCCAACTCTGGTTCTAATGACCAAAGTTGGTTTTTCGAAAACCAACGCCTTTTTCACTCCTTTTTCGATGTTTCCGGTAAAAACATTGGTGGCGACTCTAGAAGAACCCTTCAAAATTTAGTTCTTGGGTTAGCCCGGTTATCAGACAATCCAAAAGCGCCTTTTTGAAAACCTTGCCCCTAGGTTCAGCCCGGTTATCGGACAACCTAAAGGCGTTGTAACCACACCTATAAAAACACGAAAATCGGAAAAGTCGAAACCATCGCGTCTCTCCGACTGCCTCGTTTTGACCGCGGCGACATAAAGTAAATAGATCAAGGATAGAGTCTTACACAGATGATTTATACTGGTTCGGATCAAAAGACCATACGTCCAGTTGCTAATCACTCAAACAGAGGATTAACACTGTCACTATAATCACAGTTATATAATCAGATTACAAATAAGAAGATAAAGTAAAGAATACACCTCTCTTGAGTCACACAAGAGATGAAGAACAACTTTCCCTAGAGACGACACAACACACAATCCACCAAGAAAACCCACTTAGTGATTCTTATCTCTTCTAGCCCACACTAGGTTCCAAAAGCCCCTTTTTCCTCCAACAAACAGTTCTCTAGCAATCACAGCTCTCAACTTTTGTTTGAAAAAGGTTGTTCTATTTGCAGAGAACCTTAAGTAGATGAATTAGGGTTTTGGAATTGGGGAATTTTGAAACTTGGTGAATTGGGAATAGGGTTTTCGAAACTTGGTCCAATTTTGAAATTTAAAACACATATTTGACTGAAAATAAACGATTATCTTGAGTGTTAATCGATTATTACAGAGCCAAATTCACCTGGAACCCATAACCATGTAGTTTAATCGATTAATAGGGTAATTAATCGATTAACAGCCCTGTAATCAATTATTCTAGAGAGCTGATACAGAAAATGGTTTTTCTCTCTGTAATAATCGATTATCCTGCCATTTAATCGATTAATCCAGTATGTTTTTTATTAAAATGAGTTTTTGAAGCTTTTAAAGAGTAGACTATGTGCTGGCTATCTTAGACTCTAATATTACAGACTCAAAATCATCAAAACAGAGTTATTACATAATATTTCAAGTCTTCAACTCTTTAAGTCCTTTGTTCTTGAATCATCATCAAAATCTACAAGCTTCATAACCATATATGTTCAACATTCATATCCTTGTATGTTTCAACAAAAAAGAGGAAGGTTATCACCTTGAGTGGTGGTTTCCGACCATATCGGTGGGCTCATGGCCCTCACTACGACAAATCGTACCTACCACCCACTCCCTATGGATTTCCCACTTGCCCCTGGGTATAGGGGGAACTATTGTGTGCAAGGGTTTGTGTATAGTTTTTATTTCAAACAACTGCATAAAATAAACAAACAACAGTTATTAAAGCCAAGCAAATAAAGCATGTTATAAAACAAGGTAGGGTAAAAGTGAAAATTTTAAGTCTTTTATTTATCAAACTGGTCTATCACTAAATGTGATCAACTCTCTAGCTTCCCTAGTGGAGTCGCCATCTGTCGCCGCTGTCAAAAGAGGTGATCGAAGCGACGCGATGGTGTCCAACTTCGACTCGCGTTTTTAAAGTGATGTTACAACGCCTTTAGGTTGTCCAATAACTGGGTTGGACCTAAAGGCGAGGTTTTTGAAAAAGGGTTCTGGAGTCGCCACCAATGTTTTATCCGAAAACATAGGAAAAGGAAGAAAAAGAAGGCGCTGGTTTTAAAAAATCAACTTTGGCCATTATAACTAAAGTTGGGTAAGACAGTTAGTTACGTGTAGGGAAGGTATTAGCTTTGTTGAACATACAAGGATATGAATGTTGAACATACAAGGATATGAAGCTTGTAGATTTTGATGATGATTCAAGAATAAAGGACTTAAAGATTTGAAGACTTGTAATGTTATGTAATAACTCTATTTTTATATTTTTGAGTCTGTAATGTTAAAGTCCAAGATAACCAACACATAGACCACTCTTTAAAAGCTCTAAAAACTCATTTTTATCAAAAATACACTGGAATAATCGATTAAATGGCAGGATAATTGATTATTACAGAAAGAAAACCATTTTCAGCATTTACTCTCTAGAATAATTGATTAAGTGGCCTGTTAATCGATTAACTGGGCTATTAATTGATTAAATGGCCTGTTAATCGATTAACTAGTGTTGTTTTTGCTCCTCTGCGAGAATGGCTCTGGAATAATCGATTAACACTCAAGATAATCGATTATTTGGGTTTGATATGTGTTTTGAAATTCAAAATTGGACCAAGTTTCGAAAACCCTATTCCCAATTCATCTATTTTCGAAAATCCCCAATTCCCAAACCCTATTCTCTCTACTTAAGGTTCTCTAAGGCTTTGTGCAAATTGAACAAACCTTTTTCATACAAAAGTTAAGAGTTGTGACTGCTAGAGAACTATTTGTAGGGAAGAAAAAGGGGCTTTTGAAAACCTAGTGTGGGCTAGAGCGATAAGAATCACTGAGTGGGTTTCTTGGTGGATTGTGTGTTGTGCCGTCTCTAGGGAAAGCTGTTCTTCATCCTTTGTGGACTCAAAGGAGGTGTTCATCTCTTGTGTAACTCAAGAGAGGTGTTTTCTTTACCTTATCTTTTCATTTGTAATCTGTTTGTAAAACTGTGATTATAGTGACAGCGTTAATCCTCTATTTGAGTGATTAGCAACTGGACGTAGGGTCTTTTGATCCAAACCAGTATAAATCGACTTTGTAATCTTCTATCCCTTCTCTATTTACTTTACAAGAATTTTAATCGGTGAAATTTTGGAAAAAATTTTAAAACCCTAATTTTTGTTTAAGAAACCAATTCACCCCCTCTTGGTTTTTGTCTGTAAACGCAAACATTCTGCTGCGCGATTCTAACAAGCTTCCCTATGATGCCCCTTTCGGGTTCCCTATGATGGACTGTTTATTTCATAAATAAAAACTCTAAAATTATGCTTTTACCCTTTATTTATTCACAAAATTTAAATGTTGACTACATGGCCCTAACAACTAATGCACAGATAGATGTAAAAGAAAAGCGATAAAAGAAGAGACAAAGTATAGGAACATTCGAAGCAAGCTTTTGTATTTAATATTCTTGGTAAAGGTGCTTTTTGGCAACCTCTATGCTCTATAGTGCTGATCGCTCTTTCTTGCAACACTAGAAAACGATCTCTAAGAATGCTAAGAAACTCCGAAAATGCTTCGGAGGGATCCTAGGAGAAGAATTTGAGAAATTTGTAGAAGGGAAAGTTGAAGAATGTTGTGAAAAGGAGGGGGTCACACCCTCCTTTTATAGGAATTCGCGCCTGCGAGGTCAGGACCACCATCTCGCCTAACAAGGTCGGGACCTCCGTCTCGCCAAACAGACGACGGTCTCAACCTTGGCAAATGGCGAGAAGGTCGTCTCGCCAAACGGGACGGCAGTCTCGCCATTGGCGAGTGGCGAGATACCTGTCTCGCCAAACGGGACAGCGGTCTCGCCATTGGCGAGACGACCGTCTCACCGAGACGGTGGTCTCGGTCTTCTAGGTGGAATTTCTTTTTTTTTTCGTACAAAAGACCTTCCTACTCTAATATGGGGCCTATCGGCCTATCCTAGGGACCTTTTAGGCCTTGCCCACCTTCGAATCATAAGTCTTCTGCTCTTTATTTTGAGGTCGGGCAGGATTTGGGGTCTACAGTCGAATAGGTTGATCATCTATGTTATCAGTTTGGAAATTATCAGAAGAACTGGAATGGCAACGGTAGACCGTGAATAAGTACACCAGGTAGGTTCCCAAGAAAGAGAGGCGGGTCACTAATGGACATGCTTAAGTACCAAGTCTTTCCTAGCCAAAACCCTCCTAGACATGCACTCTCACACTACCAAGCTATATCCAGAGTTTCCTATGAGAATGGTTTTCAAAAACTTTCTTTCAAGGATGACTTATTAACAATTTACTGCAGGAATGGTTAGGGAGCACACAAGAGCAAATTATAATAATTTTAAAAAAAAATAAAGCTAGAAAACAAATTAGAGAAGAAAAAAATATGAATTTTGAATTTTGAATTTTTTTTTTGAAAGAACCCAACAGTGAGTTATCAAAATAGCATTGAGAGAAGTAAGAATGTTAAATTAAACAACAAATAAAATAAAATATTCAAATAATTGAAAATAAAATAATCAAATAACTGCAAAAAAATAAAATATTCAAATAATTGAAAATAAAATAAAATATTTAAATAACTGAAAATAAAATAAAATATTCATATAAGAACCCAATCATATACTTGTGGTAAAAACTCTTTCCAATGTACCACTTATAGGGGTTTGAATAAGAGAAATTAAGACTAGTGTCAGAACCTTGGTTGGAAATGCAAGTTCCCCAGTGTTAGAAATGTAGGCTGAGATCAAGAGGGGGGGTGAATTGATCTTTGAAAGATTTTCGCAATTAACAGATTATCTATTTCAAATATTAAGAAATCTGACCAGTTCTTGAATCATACACAGCAAGCAATCAAAAATAAATGCAGTCACAAAATTAAAGAAGAGAAAGGTTTAGAAAGATATCACCAAGGTTTATACTAGTTCACCCAATCCCAGGGCTACGTCCAGTCTCCAGCCAAATTTTAGCTGGGTTCCACTAGATTGAATGTTTTACAGATTATGACCTTAACCTTACACTCAATCTACCACAAGAACCACAATTCCAGTTCCTGCACCTAACCTTTCACCAAGAACCAAATTCCAGTTCTTGACCAACCCTGCAGCCAAATTCCAACTACAGAAACCAGTGCCCACAATTCCAGGCACCCACAATATAGTAAAAGAAAGTAAAGAAACAAACAGAAGAAACAAAGAACGCTCAAACCAGTTTTATGCAGTTCTGCAGTATGTGTTTCTTCTCTAAAAGAATGCAATTTTGCCTCAAGAAAGAACTTTGATGAACTTCACAAAAACTAGCGTGATTCTCTCTTGAAAGTAGCACTTTTGATTGCTTGATTGATTGCTAAAGATGTTTTTCAGATGATTTTCAAAAAGTTCAAGCAACTCTGTTTTTATAGAAGATTTTCAAAACAGCTGGTTTAATTAATCTGTTAAAATAATCTTTTAATATGTTAAAAGTCTTATTTTAATCTGTTAAATCTTCTTTTAATCCATTAAAACGTTTCAGATTTGTTTTAAGCTGATACGACAACGTTTATATCAATTAAAACTCTTTACAAAAAATCTTCCAATCTGTTTTAATCGATTATTTCGATCTTTCAATCGATTAAAATACTGCAAATCATTCTTATAATCTTTTCAAGTGATTTTAACTGATAAAAATCTGTTTTAATCGATTAAAACGCTTAGCACAAATTTTCTTAAGTTGTTTTAATCGATTGAAACACGGTTTTAATCGATTAAAATAATTCGATCGATCATAACTCAATTCGATCGATCATATCTGGTTACTGATTGGTCATATGCTCATTCTGATCGGTCAAACAATACTCCAAGTGGTTTTAATCGATTATTTCGAAGTTGTATCGATTAAAATACTGCCAGAACACTTCTCTGAACATTTTAAGTGATTTTAATCGGTTATTTCGAAATTGTATCAGTTAAAATACTGACTGAAGTTTTTCAAAACTTCCTTTAATGACAACAATCGGTTATTTCGAAGTTATATCACTTAAAATCCTGTTATAAAAGTGTGAAGAACGTTTTAGTTGATAAAGCTTATATGCTATTAGTTAAAATAGTTGATTAAGAAAGCTTTTGTCAAAATGCTTTATTTTTAACCGTTAAAACATTTTTTAGAGGCATTTGCAAAATCTTTTAAGTGAAGAAACCTCATGCAGCAGAAAGATAAAATTGATTAAACCTAAGCAGAGCTGCAGACACACTAATCCTTCTACTCTTTTATCCAAGTGACCTTTGACTGCCACAAAGTAGCCTTTGAATTCATTCTTGACTTCATCAAATCAACAAGATCTTTGCCAAAGTAATTCAATAAGATCTTCATTACTTTCAGTCTCCCCCTATTTGATGAAGACAAACATAACTTTGAATAATAACTCTGTAGAAGAAGTCACTTGATAATATGGATTAGTGAGTAATAAAAAAATAATCATTTTCCCATTTCTCCCCCTAAATTGTTGCTCCCCCTAAATAAGGAATTATTTCTCCCCCTAAATTGATCAAAATTAAAGCAATTATTTAATTATTTCTCCCCCTTTTGACTTCATCAAAAATAGGGAACAGAGGAACAAGACAAACAAAAAAATTATGCATGGTATGTATCATGTTTTAGATTTTGAAAATAGTAAGAAAAAAATATGGATACGATACTTTACTAAAGACCAATCAAAGTTGATTCAAACTTATCTTCATTAACACCTTCGTAATGAATACAATTAACACGTGTAAAGATAAGGGAACCACGCTTTAGTAGCATGTTACAAGAACAACCATTAACTAAAGCCTTTAATTTTTCTTCCCAGAGTAATAATCGATTAAAAACAGGACAAAATCGATTAAAAAGTTATTGTTAATGGTTTTAATCGATTGAAATAAAGTTTTAATCGATTAAAATAATGATGAAATTTGAAAGTTTAAAACATAAGTTGATATAATTGATTAAATCGACATTTAATCGATTAAAACAGTAAAGAAAAATGTTGTATAAGTGCTTTTAATCGATTTAAAACTTGTTTGTATCGATTAAAACAACCAGTTTTGAAAACTAAGCAATGTTTGATGCATCTATCATGCCTAATTCAATGCGAATTTTGTAAAACCGATCATTTAGAAAAATGTTTTACAATAATATCAACTACATCGATTAAATTTTAACCAATAGATCCATCAAAATCAGAATATTATCTTATTTTGCTAATTTAACTGATGTAAACTAGTTTTAGTTGATACAAATATATGACATATAGATTTTAATCGATTGATACGCAGTTTAATCGATTATTTTGTTGTGAATTTCCTATGTAAGTGTTTCTTTTAATCGATTAAATTCATTTTGTATCAGCTAAAATTATCAGGGATCTATGTTAAATTCTATCTAGGTTTTCTTGATTCGACTTAAAACCTACATTATATTAATCAAAGCTAAAAGGATTGTTTCTGGTTAATAACCAGTTAATATTACAGTCCATAAAAGAAAATTAGAAGCAAAAGAAATATGACGTAAAAAAAAGATAAGAATGGACCCTTTTTGTTAAAAAAAAAGACTCAATCATCCTAGTTCCCTTGGTTGAGCTGCATATCTTCCAGTTTGGTGTAGATATCAACAATCTGGTTTCCAAGGGTTGTGAACTGATTGTTGGTCTGCTGAAAATGTCGATATGTCATCTGCATATGCTTTCTCTGGTTTTCCTGCATTGTGGTCATTTGAGAAAGCATTGTCCTTTCAAATTGAGACAGAGGAGTCCCACGGTCAGGCTGCTCCATGTAGGGAATGATCTCCATATTTTCATATGAAGCTTGACCACTGGTAGATTCGGGAACCTCTGCAGCAGCTGGAGAGGAAGGAATTTGACCTTGCTCATCTTCTTCATCATTGACTTCCTCATCCTCAGACATTCCAGCATCAACCTTAGAAATCCATTCATCATCAATTTTAATAAACCCCATTTTTCGTAGGGTTGAGTCATCAATCTCATTAGATGCTTTTGGAGTTTCCACATACTCCCCTTCTAAATCCACTGCAAAATGTCTAAAAAATTTATTGATCAAGAAAGCATAAGGCAATTTATAATCAGCAAGCCTCTTGGCTTTTACCATGTGGTCTTTAATAACATAGACCCAGTTAACCCGAATCCTATTTTCAATGCAATACATGAGAGCCAAATCACCCTCATTGAGTATAGCATGATTACTCCCCCTTGGAGTAAGCATCCATGCAATAATGAAGGAAAGAATTCTTGATTCAAGCCTCATCTTCCCAGCATTAAAAATTCTCACCGAATCATCTTGATCTTTGAGACAGGTACGAAAAAATTGAATTTTGTTAAACTCTAGCAATTCAACAATATTACCTCTAGAGATTTTTACACCAACATCTTTGAGGCCAGCAACTTCATCCCAAATGTCAGGAGTAATGACCATATTAACTCCTTTTACTTGAGACCTTAAAGTGGAACCACTGACAGTGAGATTTGCATAAAAAACTCTTACCAAATCTGGTTGAATGTTGCCAATATATTCCAGAAAATTCTTCAGTTTTTTATTCTTCAGTTTCCTTCTTAACGAAGTGAATCCTTCTTCATCTAGCCAAGAAAACCTTATGAATTTGGGAATTACAAGCTTCTTTTGACTAAAATTAGTGATGAAATTATTCATCTTATCTATATCACCACTGAACCAATTTTCAAGGTGGCCTCCCTGATTTCCAGCAGAGGAAGACTCTCCCTTTTGTTTCTTCCTTGATTTTGATCTTTTGAACATGTTTGCAGCAGAGATTTGATAGGAGATTTTAAAAATATGAAAACAGAAGAAAGATGATAAGTTGAGAAATGGTAAGTACAGAACCTGGTTTGATGAAGATCGGATTTCAAATTTTTGAAATCCAAAGAGACAGAACTGCAACGTTTCAACTTTAAATGTAATTGTCCCCTTGACCAAAGACAGAGGCACAGGTTTCTGGACAGTGGGTACTTCAACTATTTTGTTCTTTGATAAATTTTTGACTTGGTCAACAGACACAATAAATGTATTATGCATAACACAAAACTTGAATTTTTGACTCTGTTTTGCTGACCAATTTTCAATTGGATGTTGTAAAAATGATTTTTAGGAACAAATTAATCGATTAATCAACAAATTAACCTATTAAATTGATCTTTAATATTAGGTTTGAAAATGCAACAGTAAAATGATTGATTAATACATAAAAGAACCGATTGTTTCTGTACTGGAAGAAATTTAGAAAATGATACCAGAATTTAAATCGATTAAAACGAAGAAGAATCGATTAAATTTGACCTCTTAGTGATTTTAACTGATATAAATCCTTTTTAATCGATTAAAACAGCTAAACTAAAATTCTTGACAGAATTTTAATCAATTAATTCGTAATTCAATCGATTAAAACTGTACGGACAGATTTTCTGATATTCTCTGTAAGTGCTTTTAACTGATTAAAACTGTTTTATATCAATTAAAACATTCAGTTTACCAAACCAAAATCAATTCTGCTGTATTGAACACCAAGGAACTTCCAGATTTTGTTCCTGCAAAAAAAAACATGTTTCTGGTACCCTTTTTATAATCACTGGGTCCGATCAGGTTATTTGAAATGAATTTATCTTGGGAATCCACTTCATTCTACCTCTAGGAATAGCATACTTCTTAATTCTACAATATTTTACAGAATGACCTTTTTTCATGCAGTAGAAACATTTAACCACTGATGATGAGTATGATTTCCTGTTTATATGTGTTTTTCTGGATTTCATCCTAGATTTAAATCTTATACCAGATTTGTCAAAAATCAGTTTTTGTGACCCAAGAAGAACATCAAGATTGGCTTGACCTTGTGTAAACTTTGAAATAGTTTGTGATAAAAAATCAATCTTCTTTTGTAATTCTGAACAAATATTACATGGTTTATTACATACACAATCAAAATTATCATGGATTAATTTAAAAAAATCAAGATCAGTTTCATCTTCAAGAATTTTCTTTTCAAGAGAATCTACTTTATTTACTAGCCAATTATTCATGCCTTTTAGCCTATCATTTTCTTTTTGCAGTTTCTTAGTTTCTTCATGCATTTCATTAAATGCTTCTTGTAATGAATTATAATTCACTAAATTTGAAGAAGAGTTAGAACTTACGCTGCTTGTTTGATGATTTTGATTTGCCATTAGACACAAGTTGGCTTCTTCATTATCGAATTTTCTCGTTGATGAAGTATCATTATCATCCCATGCTACATATGCTCTTCTTTTGACTTTTTCTTCTTTCTTGTCATTGTATTTGTTCTTTTCGGGCACTCCATTCTTACATGACCCCGCTTACCACAGACCATAACATTTATAGTTAGAAGAATCAGATTTTTTCATACCTTTTGTGTTTTTCTTTATCTTGAATCTTTTTCTTGAGAAATTTGTTTAACTTTCCGACAAGCGAGTCCAAGATTTTCACTTTCCTCCTCCGATTCTTGACTTCTTTCTTCAACCTTGAGTGCTATACTTCTACCTTTTTTCTCGGAGACTTCTTGCTCATTGAATCTTTTAATTTCCATCTCATGTTCTCTAAGTTTGCCAAACAAGGAAGTTGTTGTCATGACTGATAAATCTTTTGATTCTGAAATTGCTGTGACCTTAGGCTGCCATGACCTGTCAAGACATTTCAGAACTTTAATATTTAATTCTTCTTTATCAAAAGTTTTACCTAAGCCCATTAGATGATTGATGATATGAGTGAAGCGCTTCTACACATCTGCAATACTTTCACCAGTTTGCATTTTGAACAACTCATATTCTCTTATGAGAGTATGTTTTCTGGCTCTCTTTACATCAGCTGTTCCCTCAAGAGTAACCTCAAGAACTTCCCACATTTCCTTGGCAGATTTGCATTGGGAGACCCTGAAAAACTCATCCATATTTAGTGTAGAAGTAATTATATTTTTAGCAGTACAATCACTTTGAACTTTTTTCTTTTCTTCATCATTTAAGCTGGACCATTCTTTTTCTGTAATTAATGGACCATTAGCAATTACATCCCAAACATTTCTATCAATAGATTCAATAAAGATCTTCATCCTAATCTTCCATAAAGGATAATCTGTTCCACAAAACAGTGGAGGTCTATTAATAGAAGCCCCCTTAGAAAAAGGTAATTTGTTTTAAGCCATTAAGAAATTTGGACTGAAAGCCTTGAGTATTTTTCAAGACCCTTGCTCTTGATACCAATTGTTAGAAATGTAGGCTGACATCAAGAGGGGGTGAATTGATCTTTGAAATATTTTCGCAATTAACAGATTATCTATTTCAAAGATTAAGAAATCTGACCAGTTCTTGAATCATACACAACAAGCAATCAAAAATAAATGCAGTCACAAAATTAAAGAAGAGAAAGGTTTAGAAAGATATCACCAAGGTTTATACTGGTTCACCCAATCCCAGGGCTACTTCCAGTCTCCAGCCAAATTCCAGCTGGGTTCCACTAGATTGAATTTTTACAGATTACAACCTTAACCTTACACTCAATCTACCACAAGAACCACAATTCCAGTTCCTGCACCTAACCTTTGACCAAGAACCAAATTCCAGTTCTTGACCAACCCTGCAGCCAAATTCCAACTACAGAAACTAGTGCCCACAATTCCAGGAACCCACAATATAGTAAAAGAAAGTAAAGAAACAAAGAACGCTCAAACCAGTTTTATGCAGTTCTGTAGTATGTGTTTCTTCTCCAAAAGAATGCAATTTTGCCTCAAGAAAGAACTTTGATGAACTTCACAAAAACTAGCGTGATTCTCTCTTGAAAGTAGCACTTTTGATTGCTTGATTGATTGCTAAAGATGTATTTCAGATGATTTTCAAAAAGTTCAAGCAACTCTGTTTTTATAGAAGATTTTCAAAACTGCTGGTTTAATTAATCTGTTAAAATAATCTTTTAATCTGTTAAAAGTCTTATTTTAATCTGTTAAATCTTCTTTTAATCCATTAAAACGTTTCCAGATTTGTTTTAACTGATACGACAACATTTATATCAATTAAAACTCTTTACAAAAAATCTTCCAATCTGTTTTAATCGATTGTTTCGTCTTTCAATCGATTAAAATACTGTAAATCATTCTTATAAACTTTTCAAGTGATTTTAACTGATAAAAATTTGTTTTAATCGATTAAAACGCTTAGCACAAATTTTCTTAATTTGTTTTAATCGATTGAAACGCAGTTTTAATCAATTAAAATAATTCTGATCAGTCATAACTCAATTCTGATCGATCATATCTGGTTCTGATCGGTCATATGCTCATTCTGATCGGTCAAACAGTACTCCAAGTGGTTTTAATCGATTATTTCGAAGTTGTATCGATTAAAATACTGCCAAAAAACTTCTCTGAACATTTTACGTGATTTTAATCGGTTATTTCAAAACTGTATCAGTTAAAATACTGACTGAAGGTTTTCAAAACTTCCTTTAATGAAAACAATCGATTATTTCGAAGTTATATAAGTTAAAATCCTGTTATAAAAGTGTGAAGAACGTTTTAGTTGATAAAGCTTATATGCTATTAGTTAAAATAGTTGATTAAGGAAGCTTTTGTCAAAATGCTTTGTTTTTAACCGTTAAAACATTTTTTAGAGGCATTTGCAAAATCTTTTAAGTGAAGAAACCTCATGCAGCAGAAAGATAAAAATGATTAAACCTAAGCAGAGCTGCAGACACACTAATCCTTCTACTCTTTTATCCAAGTGACCTTTGACTGCCACAAAGTAGCCTTTGACTTCATTCTTGACTTCATCAAATCAACAAGATCTTTGCCAAAGTAATTCAATAAGATCTTCATTACTTTCACCCGACAACAACGCCAAATTTGATTGATGTCGTGCTCAGTCAAATAATTAAAACAGATAAATGTAGTACTATGAAGCTTCCCTATGTCGTCTCCCAACGAACTACAGATCAAACCAATATTCTTACATGAGTATGCAGATTAAACAACAGAAAAAAGGGGTTTTGCATAATAATAATAATAAATAGTAAATTAAAGAAAATATAATTTGAATAAAATAGTGAGAAAGAAATTGATTTCCTAATTCGAATGCAGTGTCACTTATCCTAGGTTACTGATGAGCCATTATTTTCCCGCATTTTCTTATCTTTATGTACTTATCTTAATTGGTGCATTGTGTTTAATTGTCTATTATTAGTGCATTTTCATTTATTGGGCTTCATTTGGCCATTATTCCAAATTTTGCTTAATTTAGCATTAATTGGTCTAATTTTCGTTTCTAATTATTTTTAGGTATTTTTGGTGAAACAATTTTGAAGTATGGACATTAATATTGAGATGAAGAGAGTTTCCACATCATTGCCATGTCACTGCCACGTTACCTGCCATGTCAGCTGCTATTTCCACATCATATTAATGATTGCCACGTTAGCTAGGGTTTGTTTGATGTGTAATCCCGAATGGGCTGCTTAGGCCCATTCCTAGGGGAATCTAGGGTTAGGGTAGGCTGGTATTTTTAGAGGAGCAATAGGAGGAGGAGAAAGGCAGCCACTGAGTTCTGTTTCACTTTTTTTTCATGCTAGTTTTCTCTGCATTTTAATTTGGACTGCTCAAGGCTCATTAAAAGTTTGGTTCAATTTCGTTTTCTGCTGCCATGAAACCACCACACAACCGCCTTTCATCTTCTGCAATTTATATTCAAGTTTGTTTACTCTTCTGTCATTATTTTTAAATTCTTGTTTCGATTTTAATTATGTTTCTTCTATTGCGTTTTCAACTTTCCATGGATAGCTAAATCTTTGTATTGATTTTCTGAGAAGAATGCAAGTAGATCTTTGAGGTTTTGTTCTTCAATTTAATTTTGTTTGTTCTCTTAACTCTTCATCTTCTAATCTCAGTATTGAATTATAATCTGTTTATGCTTAATAAACCGAAACTAATATCACAGTTTGCTTAATTTTGTGTTAGAGATGAGATTATGTGATGTATGCAATGCTTAATTGTATAAGGATAATTTGGGGTTAATCTTCGCTTAGTTGGTTAATTTCATGTTGGAATAAGGGTTAAGGAAAATTTGGGATTAATCTTTGCTTAGTTGGTTAATTTCGAATTGGAACAAGGGTTAAAGCTAATTTGAGATTAATCTTCGCTTAGTTGATTAATTTCGAATAAGAATAAAATTTGGGATTTATCTTCGCTTAGTTAGTTAATTTCGAATTAATTTCATAATCTAAGATAAGTGACACTGCATTAGAATCAGGAAATCAATTGCATTTTAATCTGTTTTTAATCCGCATTTTTATAATCTGCTTTTGTTCTGTTTCATCTAATATTTTAATTTTGAAAAACTCCCTTTTTTTTGTTACTTTTCTAATTTTAAAAATTGATAAGCTTTGATAGAAATTCGTGGTCTTTGGGAGACGACCTAGGAAAGCTTCCTAGTACTACATTTATCTGTTTTAATTATTTGACTGAGTACGACATCGATCAGTTACGAAATTAATTTGAAATTAAACAAATAAGCGAAGATAAATCCCAAATTATATTCCAATCCAAAATTAATCAACTAAGCAAAGATTAATCCCAAATTAGCTTTAACCCTTATTGCAATATGAAATTAACCAACTAAGCGAAGATTAATCCCAAATTTTCCTTAACCCTTATTCTAACATGAAATTAACCAACTAAGCGAAGATTAACACCAAATTATCCTTATACAATTAAGCATTGCATACATCACATAATCTCATCTCTAACACAGAATTAAGCAAATTGTTATATTAGTTTTGGTTTATTAAGCATAAACAGATTATAATTCAACACTGAGATTAGAAGATGAAGAGTTAAGAGAACAAATGAAATGCAATTGAAGAACAAAACCTCAAAGATCTACTTGCATTCTCCTCAGAAAATCAATACAACGATTTAGCTATCCATAGAAAATCAAAAATGTAGAAGGAAAGACATAATTAAAATCGAAACAAGGATTTAAAATAATGACAGAAGAGTAAACAAACTTGAATACAAATTACAGAAGATGAAAGGCAGTTGCATGGCTTCTATGTGGTGTCCTTCCCCCTCAACCCTACATCTTGCTTATATAAATAACCCTAACCCTAATCTTAATCTAGGTTTGGGCCCAACTGGTCCACAAAACACATCATAAGTTGGCTTTAGTGCAGGTCTGTGAACTTCAAACACGTGAATTATTTTTAATACTTATCCAAATTTGAGTCATAATGCCACCATTTCTACTATTTTCGGAGGTCTAATGAATTTAGGAGACCTAAATTACTGAAGAATGTCTATTGGACCGACCTGGTGCGCTTGACCCATTTTGTATAATTTATGTAAAATCCAATTTAGCTCCGAATTGAATGAATCTAGATCCTCCGGAAAGCTTAATGTTTCTAGTTTATAATTCTTCTAGAATCATGATTTTTGGAGCACTGTAGAAAAAATGAGAAATAAAATATGAGAATTGACCCAATTTTTCAAGCCTAAAATTGCTTTAAACTATTTTATGGCATCTGACCCAATATTCTAGGCCCAAAATTGTTTTAAACTGTCCTAAAAATAATAATGAACAAATATTAGATCAAATAGATTCAAATTAATTAAAATCTGAATTATTGGACCAATAAAGCCCAATTAATAAAAATTCACTAATAATAGAAAGTTAAGCCCAAAACACTATTTAAAATAAGTTCAGAAAGGGAAGAAAATATGAAAATATAATGACTCATCACCCAATCACCTTTAACATAAGAGTGACCCCAATTCACTATCTTAAAAGTTCAGTTTACAAATTACAATCAACTCAGCAGAGGAACGAGTAAAGAGTAAACTAATTAAAAAGACAATCACCTCCTTAGAATCCCACTAAGGATGAACACCTCCCTAGAATCCCACTAGGGATGAACACCTCATTCGAACAAATCAAAGGATGAAAAACACATCATTTGCCACCAACACACACCTCCCTAAAATCACACTAGGGATGAACAGCTCCCCAAACAAATCAAAGGGATGAAAAGACCTCCTTAGAATCCCACTAAGGATGAACACCTCCTTTGAACAAATCAAAGGATGAAAACACCTCCCTAAACAAATCAAATGGATGACAGTAGAAACTCCAAACACAAACACACTGCTCAAGAAATAGTGCAACCACCTAAACCCTAAAAAGGGGATTTAACAGCAACCACTTAAACCCTAAATAGGGAATTTAACATCAACTTCCTAAACCCTAGAAAGGATGAAGGGAATAAAATAAGAACAGTCGCACCTGGATAATGGAGACATAAAATAGTAGAAGCCTGTAGAATTATAACTCAAAGAACACAATGTGATTGACAGTGAAAGCGCAGAAGATAGTATTAAAAAGTTTTCTCAAAAAACCTAAAAGTGTTCTATTGCCTTGCTCAGAATTCTTTTGTCAAAACTGATTGAATGTAAATTTAATTTTCGAATTTTGTAATTGTGTATTTTTTTTTCATCAAAACTCATTTAAATAGAAAAATAACATCAGAAAATAGTCGTTGGTCATTAATACTTTCGTAGAGAAAAATCAAGATGTATTCAAAAACATTTTTTCTTCAAAACACATATATTTTTCAAATTTGAACTACCATAATCGATTATATTACCAGTATAATCGATTATGACAGAGAGAAAATCAATTTTCCATTTCTGATGCATCATAATCGATTATGATACTGAAAAATGTCATGTTATGAAATTTTATCACACTTGTGCTTTGGAGGCTTACGCATAATATGACTTCATCAACTTGTACCTCCATATCTAGTATTCTAAGACTCTATCTAGTCTTCAGGAATCATGTTGGGCTTACTTGAATCTTGAATGGTTTGAATAACCATATCTTGGGCTTGCTTGAGTCTTGAATGTTGTTGACTTGAATCATCATCAAAATCATCTCTTGGGAATGTAGGGGCATGTTTCACATTGCCGTCAATCTCCCCCTCATTGCTTTCAATCTCCCCCTTTTTGATGATGATCAAGGAAACACCTGAAATGAATTAAAATGCTTGACTCTATATAGCCAACTCAAGATTATCACAAATTTGCACAGTATAGTGTAGCACAGATTAGCCCAGATTAGTACAGTATATTTAAACTCTCCTAAATATGTTAATAACAAAGCTCCGCCTAACTCATCTGAGCAAAACTTATCCTAACTCCCCTTGTTTAATTCAGAATTAGAAATGAATTTCATACAGATTTTAATTCATCAAAAAATCTCCCCCTATTTCATTGATAATCAAAATATATTATAAGAGAAAAAAATCTCCCCTGTTTCACACAGATTAGTATCATCAAAATATCTCCTTGTTTCATTGATAATTATGAAAAATATTGCAATAGAAATTGAGCACAAATTTGCACATATTAGTACATAAATCAAGACAGAGAAGATAATGCATCACAAAGTGTCGTAGAGAAGAACATCATATTAAGGAGGCAATATCTAGGTTACCCAAGGCAAATGAAGAGAGAAAAATTGGGGAATGGAATGATTGCAGAGATAATGGAATGGAATGCACTAGTTTCCCCCAATTGCAGTCTTCTTATTGAGGAAACTTTCAAATTCAAATTCACTCATATTCCAAATTTCAAATTTTAAATTCAAATTCAAATTGCAACAAATTTCAAATATCACATTCAAATTCCAAAAAATTCCAAATTTCATTTTCAATTTCAATTTCAAATTCTCTCACATTCCAAATTTCAAATTTCAATTTCAAATTTCAAACTTTCAAATTTTAAAAATTTTAAATTTCAAAACTTTCAAATTTCAACATTTCAGATTTTAAAACTTTCAAATTTCAAATTTTCAAAATTCAAACTTTCAAATTTCAAATTTTCAAAATTCATACTTTCAAATTTCAAACTTTAATAATTTCAAATTTTCAAAATTCAAACTTTCAAATTTCTAAGTTGGTTAACAATCAAATTTATGTGGTAGATAAGTGCAGATATTCAATGCAGAGGCATGGGAGAGAAGAATAAACTTATCTTTATGATATTTTCTTTTTCATCCAGCTTGTTCCTGTACACCCATTTAGCTCCAATAACCTGCATTGATTTCTTATCCTTGATAATCACCTGCAATATCAACATACAAATCTAGATACCCTTTCATCATCTTTGGGTCCTTAAAAAGTTAGTAGAATCACAAGTCTTTGCCAAAAGACTAAGGATAAAAGAATAGAACCATGATGTAATTATTTTTTTTTGTCATAATCGATTATCATAACACCTTCAAAATCAACATAATCGATTATGACAACAATAAATTTCACTCTAGAAGACAACATAATCGATTATCACAACACATACAAAAATAACATAATCGATTATGATAGCAAGGAATTGCACTCTGTAAGACAACATAATCGATTATCACAACACACACAAAAATAAAATAATAGATTATCACAACACATACAGAAATAACATAATCGATTATCACAACACATACAAAAATAACATAGTCGATTATTTCTTCATCCATGCCCAGAAAATGCATTGATAATTGATTATTACTTGAAATAATCGATTATTCCAAAGAGAAATTACTGATTTGGGTCAATGAAGTACAAATAATCGATTATTACCCCAAATAATCAATTATGACAGAAATATTTTTCATAAACCACTCATTTAAGCTTCAATAATCGATTATTACTCAAGATAATTGATTATTCCAGAGAGATTGACAAATTTAACATGTATTACACACATGATAATCGATTATTTCAATACAAAATGCAAAGATTTTATAATTAAGAAGAGTTTAAACTATTTCTAATATTCCTAAGTCTCTTCTAAGATCATAGAATCTATCCTTGGGAAGAGGTTTGGTAAATATGTCTGCTAAGTGATGCTTTGTGTCTATATATTCAATTTTACAATTTCCTTTAGAATTGTGGTCTCTTAAAAAGTGATGTCTAATCTCAATGTGTTTGGTTCTAGAATGCATAACAAGATTCTTTGTGAGATTAATTGCACTTGTATTATCACACATTAAAGGAATGTCATTTAGAAAAGTGGAACCACCTTACCCTGAGTGGTATAAGCCTAATGAGAAATGCACTTACCACTCAGGCGCTCCCGGGCACTCAGTGGAAAACTGTCAGACCTTAAAATACAAGGTCCAAGAGTTAATAGATACCGGGTGGGTAACCTTTGATGCTCTTGCCCCCAGCATAGAAGTCAAGCCTCTGTTGCAACCAGAGGGATATGGTTGGATAGGGAGGACCAGCTGTTAGGGTTCCTTTCTTTTAAGCTTTCTTTGTATTTCTTGCGGTCCCAGCCCATGGCCGTGAGACCACTAATTAAAAGGGCATTTTGTACATATTTCTTTTTTTTTAATACATGAGGCATTTTTCATCCATATTCATTTTTATTCTTTTCCCTCTTCTATTTATTATTCTTTCAAAATAATCGAATAATAATATCTATACCTAAAACATAACCTTAAAAAATAATCATGTCTGTGATTGATGAATCTCTGTGGGATTCGGAAGCCGAAGGCGAATGGGTCGAATTCGACAATGAGCAGGGGACCATTTCACCAGACATGCAGATACTGGTGGAAAGAGAAGCTCGCTCCATACAACCCTATTAGGAAGAAACAGAAGTTGTCAATTTGGGATAGGGAGACGATAAAAACGAAGTAAATATCGGCACTCGAATTGATAGTGACATCAGGAAAGGGTTAATACACTATTTGAAAGAATACGTGGACATATTCGCTTGGTCTTACCATGACATGCCTGGACTCGGTGCAAGCATAGTGGAGCATAGATTACCTTTGAAAGAGGGTTTTCGGGCAATAAAGCAGAAACTCAGAAGGATGAAACCCGACTGGTCCTTGAAGATTAAGGAGGAAGTACAAAAACAGTTGGATGCTAACTTCTTGATTGTATCCAAATACCCTGAATGGCTGGCGAACATCATGCTAGTCATGAAAAAGAATGGAAAAATCAGAGTGTGTGTGGACTGCAGGGATCTAAATCGGGCAAGTCCAAAAGATGATTTTCCAGTATCACATATCGACACGTTGGTGGATCACACCACCACAAACACTCTCTATTCTTTCATGGACGGATATGCAAGGTATAATTAGATGGGCAAAATTAGGGGTCTACAGCTGCCCCCCCCCTTCGCCTGCCTAACTAATTCGTCGGTTTTTAATATGCCGACAAAATTAGTTGGTAGGGGAAGGAGTTAACCCTTTTGCCCGGCTATCCTTCGGATGTTGCTCCTTGCTGATCCTCCGGATGATAAATATTTTGATAGGTACTAACCCCTATCTGGTTTGAGCCTTCTTTTGTAAAGCTCTTGGTGATGACTTACCCTCATCCGGATGTGAACCTGAATCTTGCTAAGGTTCTAGTGTATTTTTCACCCCACCGGATGTGAACCTGAATCTTGCTAAGGCTCTAGTGTATTTTTTCACGCCACCGGATGTGAACCTGAATCTTGCTAAGGTTCTAGTGTATTTTTTCGCCCCACCGGATGTGAACCTGAATCTTGCTAAGGTTATAGTGTATTTTTTCACCCCACCGGATGTGAACCTGAATCTTGCTAAGGTTCTAGTGTATTTTTTCACCCCACCGGATGTGAACCTGAATCTTGCTAAGGTTCTAGTGTATTTTTTCACCCCACCGGATGTGAACCTGAATCTTGCTAAGGTTCTAGTGTATTTTTTCACCCCACCGGATGTGAACCTGAATCTTGCTAAGGCTCTAGTGTATTTTTTCACCCCACCGGATGTGGACCTGAATCTTGCTAAGGTTCTAGTGTATTTTTTCACCCCACCGGATGTGAACCTGAATCTTGCTAAGGTTCTAGTGTATTTTTTCACCCCACCGGATGTGAACCTGAATCTTGCTAAGGTTCTATTGTCGGCGGCTTACTGTTTTTGATCATGTGCTTCTGGGGAGTAATTGATTTTGACTTTTTTTGTTTTAGTCATCCGGCTTTTACCGGGGAGTTTCTGTTGGTTGCCTCTTTTTAGGCGGGAATCCTCTGGGGATTTTGAATCCTCTTATTGATTGTGCCTCTTGATTAGGCGAAGATCTACTTGGGGATCTTGTTGTGCCTCTTGATTAGGCGGGAATCCGCTGGGGATTTGTTGACTTTTTGATTGTGCCTCTTGATTAGGCGGGTGCTTCAATAGTGGTGAAGGCTTTTTACTTGTTGCTTTTCACCTCTGAATAGGCTGATGTTCTTCTTGAGGATATTTGTTCTTGATAATACCTCCGAGTAGGTAGATGTTTTTTGAAAGCTTTGTGCTTGTATTACCTCTTATAGGTTGATTTCCCGCTTCTTGGGGATATCGGCTCTTTGCTTGTTTACGAGTAAGCATAGGCATTCTTGGGAGTGAAGGTTTTGTACTTCAGCTGGGGATATTCATATTGGGTGCTTAACTCCTTGTGGATTTGTAATTTGTAATTTGCCTTTGCGGTTAGGCTTACTTGGGAGAAAATTTTCTTTTTGGTGATCCACCTAGGGGTTGATTTGCCTTCCTGTGGATGGAATTTTCTCATTTTCTTCTTTTATAGATTTTTATTGATGTGCCCTTCTTGGGGATTTTCTTTCGGCTTTTTCTTGCGAGTGGCCTTTGTTAGAGGATGAAAGGCTTTTCTCTTCTTTCTTTTTGTTGCCCCCGGTGATGTGGGGGATTTTGACTCTGTTTTTTCTTTGATGGACTCCTCGAGGCGGCGACTCTCTAATGAGTGTGCTTGATGACTCATGCGGTGATGTCTTCGAGTCGTGAGGTAATCTTTTTGTTTTGCCTCTGGAGTAGGCAAGGATCCGCTTGGGGATGATTGAGCTTTTCCATTGGTTTTTTCTGTTTTTGATGTACTTTTATTGGTGACTTCCTTTTTCTTGGATGGAAGGAATGTTGATTGCGGCTTTAAATGATTTATGTTTGATAACTCAAGTGATGATGCTGAGTCATGAGATAATTTTTGTGTTGCTTCTGGAGTAGGCAAGGATCCGCTTGGGGATTATCGAGCCCTTCCGTTGGCTGTTTTTCTGGTTTACCTTCGTTTATTGGTGTAGAAGGTTGATGGTTGGAGCTAGCTTTCTTGGAGCTCCTTATTTTGCTGAAGATAATTTTGATTTTCGCCTTTCGCGATTTTAATTTTCATTTAGAGGTTGGATTTTAGCGTCTTTTATTCACAATCACAAACATGGAGACTATCTTCCTTATATGCATGTTTATTTATTCTTGTTTGAAAATTTATTTTTTCTTGATTTTGACAAAGTCGTATTATGCAATTACTTTGTGTGCGGATGTCTTAGATGGAATCTAATGTTTATTTATTTTTTATGCACTTAGAAAGTAGCTGGCCTTCTTCCGTTGGCTTCTTATGAATATGCCGGTGGGCTCCTCTTCTATGACCATGATGCTGGGCTCTTCTTTTATCCATCTCTTGGTTTTAGCCCTATCTTTTGCCTAGACCGCCTTTTACAGGTTTTCGATCTAGCGGGCTGCCTTAATTTTTGCCTAGAATATCTTAGGGGGTTGTTGCCTTATCTTTTGCCTAGATCGTTCTTTTTGGGATTTCCGATTTAGCGAGGCTACCTCGGTTTTTACCTAAGAATATACTAGTGGGCCTTTCTTTTTGTTATGCTTCCTTTTTCTTTTTTTTTTTTTTTTTTTTTAGATGCATGTTTGATCTTTGATTAGAAGTCTTTGCGCATATTTATGATTTATCAATAAAGAGGCATTTCCATAATATTTGGTCAAGAGAAAGGAAATGAAAGGGAATTTTATGGACAAAAGTTTATTTCTTTTATAGAAGGATTACAAAAGGTATTTAGAAGAATGGGTAGTCAAGGTTGGCTGTATCTGTATAGGCTTGAACAGATCATGTCTATGATATCTGCCCCCAGTTCTCCTAATTGCTTCAGTTGAGATGCTTGAGCTCGAGTGAAGACTATGCGATCGCTTGCTTCGGAAGAATGTTATTTTAGCCGCCTTTTTGGTTTTCGACTAAAGTAACCATTGCTCTTAGTTTTTTTTTTTTTTTTTTTTTTTTTTTTTTACCTCTTCTTTTTGCCTAGGACGTATCCTAGCGAGGGATATGGACCCTATCTTTTGCCCGGGGATGCCCTTTGCGGATTTTCATTCCCGACGGGTCATGAGCAATGTCTTCAAGCATAATATTTCTTTACCGCGTCAGAATTGATTGGGTGTCGAAGCTCTTCTCCATCCATATTAGTGAGGATAAGCGCCCCTCCTGAAAAAGCTCGTTTGACCACAAAGGGTCCTTCATAATTTGCCGCCCATTTTCCAATTTTATCCTTCTGGGCTGGGAGCAGTTTCTTTACCACTAAATCTCGTTCTTGATAAGTATGAGGGCGGACCTTTTTGTCATAAGCCTTTTTTTATTTTCTTTTGATAGGCTTGTCCACGGCATATGGCATTCAGCCGTTTTTCATCGATAAGGTTTGGTCGATCATATCGACTTCGAACCCATTCAGACTTCGCTATTTTTTCTTCCATCATCATGTGCTTTCGTCAACATGATTAGCTGTACCGATTTGCCGTCTTGGTCTTTTGCTATAACCGAAGAGTAATCCTTTTGAATGTAGAGCAATTGTCATGTCAATGCCCTTCTTCCTTTCCTTAGGGATTTCAATCCTCACGACTCCGCATCATTTTAATAAACCTTCAAAAAATGGGTCTTAGAGAGACGTTTTTTGGGAAAATTACTGGGCCAAATCGCCTACGGCATTTGCAGCTTGGTTCTTCATCCTTTTCTCTTCGTTTTGACATGCTGTGCGTCCAAATCGGACAACCCAGTCAAAAGTTACGCCACTTTCAATATCTGCTGTCATAAAAAAATAGTTTTGTAATGCATGCATAAACACACTCATTTTAGGATGCATTAGATATCCTTAGACAAACTGATCATTCATAATAAAAGAAAAACAATAATAATAAAAATCTTTAAATCATTTAGAAAGTGGCTGGTCTTCTACCTGTTCTCACTCGCGCTCAAAAAGCCAAGAAGATGGAGCAATTAAAGGAGCAGAACCGTATGCTCACCGTTGAACTTAACTTCGTAAAAGAGCAGATGGCGTACTTAATGGAACTCATGCACCGACAAGGCCTCTACAACGAGGTTTCCAAACAACAAATTTCGGCCCTAGAAGAGAAATTAAGGGCATTAGAAGGACATAACGTCGATGTGAAGAAGGCAACTGATGTACACCTTATCGGAAATACTCAATTCCCTCCCAAGTTTAAGAAATCCCACACATCATTCAAGAAGCCCTTTGGCAAGAAAAAGGAGATGAACTTTGCTACTCCTTCTTCCTCCTTGCAGCAGACCAAGTCACGCAGACAAGAGAGGAAATTCACTCCCATTCCAACCTCCTATGGAAGTTTGCTGCCAGAATTGATAAAGGACCATCTCCTAGCATATGTCCCTCCAAAGAAGATGGAGCCACCTTACCCAGAATGGTACAAACCTAATGAAAGTTGTGATTACCATTCAGGCACTCCGGGTCATTCCGTCGAGAACTGTGTAGCCTTAAAGCATAAAGTCCAAGATTTAATAGATGCGGGATGGATTACCTTTGACGCATCTACTCCAAAGGTGGACGACCAGCCCTTATCAAAGCCCGAGTAAAAGACGGGATAAGGAAGACCAGCAATCTAGGGCTCATCATTTTTATCATTAAAAACGCAATAAAAAATACATAAAAATATATCAAAAAGCTTCCGATGTACTCCTCGCCCATGATCACGAGATATTTGGTTAATAAGGGCTTCGTAAATATTTTGTTTCTATCAATACAATGAGGCATTTTTCATAATATTCATATGCTTTTCATTCTTTTCTCTCTCACTCCAAGATAATTAAAATCTAGACCTAAATAAAGACCATATAAACAGTCATGTCTGTGATTGAAAACTCCCTGGAAGATCTGAAAGCTAAAGGCGAATGGATTGAGTCAGACAGTGAGGAGGGGACCATTTCCCCGGACATGCAAAGACTGTTGGGAAAAATAAGTTCAATTGATACAGCCTCATAAAAAAAAACTAAGGCCTTCAATTTGGGAAAAGGAGACAATAAGAAAGAAGTAAACATTAGCACCCAAATTGATAATATCAGAGAAGGGGAAATAACGCCTTTGCGCTTATACATTGTGAAAGTGATCCTAGCAAAGATCTCAGTGATTTGATGAAGTCAAAGATAAAGTCAAAGGTCAACTCTGCAACAGTCAAACAAGTCACTCAGAAGAATGGAGCTGAAGACTTAGTGTGTCTTAACAGAAAGCTTAGGTAAAACCACTTTACCTTTTCCACTGCATAAAGCTTCTTCACTCATCTTGCAAAATGCCTCAAAAACAGTTTTTAACAAATCAAAAACAAAAGCATTTTGGCAAAGAATTTTCTTAAACAAGTTATTAACTGATACAGGTTTGAAAGAATCAATTTAAATCACTTAGAATGTTTTAAAAAGTGTTTTTACAATATTTTAATCGATACAAACTTCTTTTAATCGATTAAAACTCTTTATGACCGATTAGAATTCGAATATATTAGGTCAGAATGCAATATAATCGATCAGATCTTAAATATGAGCGATCAGAATTATTTTAATCGATTAAAACACGTTTCAATCGATTAAAATCACTTTGGATGTCAGGATGATCGATCAGAATGAGATTATGACCGATCAGAGTTGGTATATTAACTCTGTCAATTGCGCCATCTGTTCTTTTATGGCATTAAGCTCGGCGGTGAGCCTACGATTCTGCTCCTCTAATTGCTCCATCTTCTTAGCTTTTGGGCACGAGTGAGGACAAGTAGAAGACCAGCCACTTTCTAAATGATTTAAAGATTTTTATTATAGCTTTTTTAAATGATTGGTATATCCTAGAATGAATGTGTTTATGTATGCACTACAAAAATATTTTTTTATGACAGCAGATATTGAAAGTGGCATAACTTTTGACTGGGTTGTCCGATTTGGACGCACAGCATGTCAAAACGAAGAGAAAAGGATGAAGAACCAAGCTGCAAATTGCCGCAGGCGATTTGGCCCAGTAATTTTCCCAAAAAACGTCTCTAAGACCCATTTTTTTGGAGGTTTATTAAAATGATGTGCATGCATACTTTTCTTAGTGCATTTATTTTCTCTCCTGGTTTTACCACTTATTGGATGATGTGGTATGAATGATGCGACTTTGCCAAGAATCTTTTTTATTTTGTTGCAAAGGTATTTTTAATTTGTTTTTATATATTTTTTTGTCTGTTGTATGATTACCCTATGCTAATGCATCAATACAAATGCAGCAAACGTATGCACACACAATTCATACATCCACGAGCAGAGCCACGCTTATTTAATCACGAGGTAGGGTTTTCCTGCAGAAACGTGCTTGGTTTAGGTGGTTCTAACTGTTCTCACCAGGCCAAAGGTCCCCAAGGTGCCCCCATTATAGGGACCTCTCAATCTCTCAATCCTCGGGTCATGCACGGAACTCCGTGGCGACACCCTTAGACCAAAAGAAGAGAGTTATCACCTTGAGTTGGTGGTTTTCCGACAACGGTAGTAGCCCCGTGTGCCAACTAACCGATCGTATCTGCCACCCACTCCCTATAGATATTCACTCTTGCCCCCGGGTATAGAGGGACTGTTGTGTGCAAGGGTTTTTGTGTGCAATTTATATTTCAAACAATTGCAGAAATAATCATACAGCAGTTATATAAAGCCATACAATAAAAACATACAGAAGGGTAAAGGCGTAATTTCAAATCTTTACTTAGTTTGAATTTATCTGTCACTAAATGGGATCAACTCTCTAGCTTCCCCAGTGGAGTCGCCATCTGTCGCCGCCGTCTCTTTCCGACGTCCGGGGGACGTCTTAGAAACGTTTATGCGAGCGGTCGCGAAAAGATGGTTTAAACTCGCGTTTTTGTTTTAAAAGGTTTTCGAAAAGGGGTTCTTATGGAGTCGCCACCAATGTTTTGACCATAAACATTGGAAAAGGAAAAATGTTGATTTTAAGAAAAACCGCAATTGGCCATTATAACCAGAGTTGGGTAAGGGAGTTAGTTACGTGTGGGGAAGGTGTTAGCACCCCACAACGCCCCTTTTGGGTTCCCTATGACAGATTAATTCATTTAAGTAAAGACTACGAGAAATTACGCGATTACCCTATTTTATTACATAATATTAAATGGCTATCTACATGATTTTATTCTATGTTGCATGCATAAAATGATGAATAAAGCTAAATAAAGCAATAAAAGAGATATTAAAATAGCTATCTACATGATCCTATTCTACATGACATAATAAAGCTAAATAAAACAATAAAAAAATAAATAAAACAATAAAAGAGAAGAGAATTGAAAAGAACCTCCGTAGCAAGCTTTATATTGAGAATCTCGAACCGTGAGGATGCGTTTTGGCAACCCCTCTCTACACAGTCTCTCCTCGCCAATACAAGATCGACTCTACTAAAAATTTAAAGAAGAATCAAATGCTTGGAATATAATTCCTTAACCGATTGTTACCTATTTAAGGCAATCGGAAAGATCATTCGAGAGAGGGAGAGAAGTAGACAAGTGCTCTAAAGTGTTTCGAGCTCTCCGGAGTGTCCGTGGTGTGAAAAAGTGGCAAATGAGCCTCCTATTTATAGTTTTTCGCAGCTGGCGCACTTTGGGACGGCCGTCCGGGTTGGGACGGCCGTCCGGACTGGGATGGCCGTCCCAAATGGAAAATTTACACGAGCGGGACCACCGGGGGTTGGGACGGCCGTCCCACTTAAATTGGGTTTGGGACGGCCGTCCCAACTTTGGGACGCGCGTCCCAACTGAATTTAAGAGGTTGGGACGGCCGTCCCAACCCTGGGACGGTGGTCTCGGCCTGTTTTGTCCAGTCTTCGCGTTCTGGGACCCCGGGAAGCTTTCCTTTCCTTTTTCGGACATAGATTGATGCCGATGTGTGTCCGTTGAAGCTTTATCTTTATATAGGAAGTCTTCTTGGCCTCCAATAAGATGTCGGGCGAGCTTTGTCTTTGTGTAGGAAGTCTCTTTTGGCTTTTATCGTGTGAATGAGTGAACTCCGTCTTCTGTTGTGGGAGGTCCTTCTCGGTTTTGGGAAGCCGGATGAACTCCATCTTCGAGTGAAATTCCTCTAGCTTTTATTTTGAGAGGCCGGGCAAAATTAGGGGTCTACAGTTGGCCATCAAAGATAGAGAAAAAACTCCTTCATCACACTGTGGGTGTCGCCGCCGTCCGTTCCGACGTCCTGGGGACGTCTCGAACGTTAATGCGAGCGGTTGCGAAAAGATGGGAGAGACTCGCATTTTTTGTTAAAATTGTGTTCATTGCTTCCGAGGTGCTCAACACTGAACTATCCTCTAATAGAAGCAAGGTTTTCGAAAAGGGGTTCTTTTGGAGTCGCCACCAATGTTTTGACCAGAAACATTGGAAAAGGAAAAAAGGCGTTGATTTTATTAAAAACCAACTTGGCCATTATAACCAGAGTTGGGTAAGGGAGTTAGTTACGTGTGGGGAAGGTGTTAGCACCCCACAACGCTCTTTCGGGTTCCCTATGACGGATTTATTCATTAAGTGAAGATTATGAGAAATTACGCTTTTACCCTTATTTTATTCGTACAGTATTTAAATATGGCTATCTACATGATTTACCTACATTGCATACAAATAGCAATAAATAAAGCAGTAAAGAATAAGAGAATTGAGAAAAACCTCCGTAGCAAGCTTTTATATTAAGATTCCGTTACAAGGAGGACGCGTTTCGGCAGTCCTTCGCTCTACAATTGCTCTCCTCTTGACTTACAATATCGACTCGACTAATTTTTCTAGAAGAAATCGAATGCCGGAATAGAAATTCCTTAACCGATTGTTACCTATAATAGGCAATCGGAAAGATCATTCGAGAGAGGGAGAGAAGAAGACAAGTCTCGAGTTCTCCGGAGTGTCCGGGGTGAGGAATGAGACAAATGAGGCTCCTATTTATAGCATTTTCGCTGCCTGGAACTTTGGGACGGCCGTCTGGGTTGGGACGGCCGTCCCAAACGTGATTTCTGCGTTATGCCAATCTGGGACGGCCTTACTGGGTTGGGACGGCCGTCCCAAACGCAATTTTGTGCACGTTGGGACCCCCTGGGGTTTGGGACGGCCGTCCCACATTCGGGACGCGTGTCCCAACTGCTTAATTGCAGTTGGGACGGCCGTCCCAACCTTGGGATGGTGGTCTCGACCTGTTTTGTCCAGTTTTTGTATTTTGGGACCCCGGGAAGCTTTCCTTGCCGTTTTCGGACGTGGATTGGTGCCGATATATATCCGTTGAAGCTTTATCTTCGTGTAGGAAGTTTTCTTGGTCTTCATTTGTAATGTTGGGCGAGCTTTATCTATGTATAGGAAGTCTCCTTTGTGTGGATGAATGAACTCCGTCTTATTATGAGAGGTCTTCTTTAGTCTTTATCGTGCATATGAGCGAATTCCATGTTGTTGCGGGAGGTTTCCTTAGTTTTTGGGAAGCCAGATGAACTCCATCTTCGGGCGAAGTTCCTCTAGCTTTTATTTTGAGAGGCCGGGCAAAATTAGGGGTCTACAGTGGGGAACGTTCTGTTACAAAGTCATGCCTTTCAGACTCAAGAGCGCAGGGGCTACCTATCAAAGGGCCATGTTAACATTATTGCATGACATGATCAACAAAGAAATTGAAGTTTATGTGGATGACATGATTACCAAGTCCATGAACGAAATAGACCACATTTTATATTTGAGAAAACTATTCGATCGACTTTGGAAGTATCAACTAAAGCTAAACCCCCGACTAAGTGTACATTTGGAGTACAATCAGGTAAACTCCTTGGGTTTATCGTCAGTAAAAAAGGAATAGAGGTAGACCCCAAAAAAACAAGGCAATTTTGGAAATGCCCCCACCATAAACCAAAAGGGAGATTAGAGGGTTCTTGGGACGAATCAATTACATAGCAAGGTTCATTGCACACTTCACAAATAAATGTGTACCCATCTTCAAATTGTTGCGTAAAAATCAACCGACGGTTTGGAATGAGGAGTGCCAACAAGCATTTAAAGATCAAAATGTGCTTAACCAATCCACCAGTATTGGTGCCGCCAGTTGAAGGGAAACCCCTGATCCTTTACCTATCAGTACTTGAAAAATCAATGGGATGTGTGCTCGGTCAGCAGGACAGTACGGGAAAGAAAGAGCAAGCCATATACTACCTCAACAAAAAATTCCTAGACTATGAGACCCGTTATACACCACTCAAAAAAACATGTTGTGCATTGGTGTGGGCAACTCAACGTCTCAGGCAGTATATGATTAGACATACGACCTAGTTAGTTTCCAAAATGGATCCAATCAAATACCTGTTTGAAAAACCCTTCCTGACCGGAAGAATAGCTAGGTGGCAAGTAATCCTTGTAGACCCCAAATCTTACCCGACTTCCCAATAAAGCCATAGATAACCCGTTTCGAAGATGGTCAAGACTTTGTTAAGTCCCTAGTAGCTTTTTCTAGGTTCCATTTAAGATATGAAGGGTTTATAGAGGCAATAAAAATCGAAAAATCCATCAGAGATAGCAGATGGCCATCCAAGACAGTCAGACGACTGTCCATGCCAACTTTAAGGCTATGGACGACCGTCCACCTAGCTTGGACGACCGTCCATGACAACTTTTGGCCATGGACGATCGTCCACCCTACATGGACGGCCATCCATGGCCACTTTTTTCCATGGACGACCGTCCACTATGTCCAGACGACCATCCACTTTTTGCTGGTGCGGTTCCCTATAAATAGGAGCCCCCATTCCTTGAAATTTCACACCTTTTTCACTCCTACCACTCTCTAGGAAGCCTTTTGGCACTTTTGAGTGACTTTGAGCATTATTCCAGAGTTCGAGTGAGCTTTTCGATTTCCATTAAAGTAGAAATCGATTAAGGAAGTCTCCTTTTGAGATGTCCAGCCCTCGGTAGAGTGAGATTTTATCTTTTGCGAGAGGAGCGTGCCTGTAAAATGCGAGGACTTCCAAAAAGCGTCCTCAAGTTTCGAAGGATTAATATAAAGCTTGCTTCGGAGGTTCCTTCCCTATTCTCTCTCTTTTACTGCTTTCTTTATCGCTTTCTTTGTGTGCATTAGATAATAGGGCCATGTAGACATTTAAATTCTGCAAGTAGATAGAATAATGGGGTAAAAGAATAATTTCTTTAAGTATTTATTTTCTAACCTAGTCCATCATAGGGAACCCGAAAGGGGCGTTGTGGGGTGTTAACACCTTCCCCACACGTAACTAACTCCCTTACCCGACTCTGGTTGTAATGGCCAAAGTTGGTCTTTTCTAAAACCACTGCCTTCTTCTTTTTTCACCTTTTTCAGTGTTTAAGGTTAAAACACTGATGGCAACTCCTCGAACCTTTTCAAAAACCTCGCCTTTAGGTCCAGCCCGATTATCGGACAACCTAAAGGCGTTGAACCATTTCTTTCAAAAAACGTGAGTCAATCAAAACCATTGCGCCGCTCCGACTGCCTCTTTTGATGGTAGTGACAGATGGTGACTCCGCTAGGGAAGCTGGAGAGTTGATCCCATTTAGTGATGGACTAGTTTAAGAAATAAAAACTAGAAATTACACTTTTACCCTTTCTTTCTTTATAACATACTTTACTGTTTGGCTTTAATAATTATTGTATGCTTATTTTCTGCAATTGTTTGAAATAAACAACTGTACACAAACCCTTGCACACAACAGTCCCTCTATTACCCAGGGGCAAGAAAGAATACACATAGGGAGTCAGTGGCAGGTACGGTCGACCATGGTAATGCCCTTAGTGCCAGCAGGTCATTGTCGGAAACCACCACTCAAGGTGATAACCTTCTTCTTCTGGTCTGAGAACGTCGACAGAGAGATTTGTGCATAGTTCAAAGACTGAGAGATTGAAGGGTCCCTATAATGGGGGCACCTTGGGGGCCTGACCATGGTGAGAACAGTTAGAACCTACCGTTGCCAATGCACTTTTCTGTAGGAAACCCTTACCTCGTGAATAAAAACGTCACTCTGTTCGCGGATGAGTGAATTTTTTGTGCATTTTTTTGTTGCATTTGATTGTTGCATAACATAATCATACAACGGCAAAAATAAAAACAAAATCTCAAAAACCTTTTCATAATAAACACCCTAATCTCGGACAGTCTATATTTTAGCTAGCTTGGTTTCAGGTTCTTTGTAAGCTAAGTAGCCATGTGGACCGATAGAAGAGATAAGGGGTTCTAAAACCTTTCTTTTTATAATAACTTTTATCTCGGACAGTCTGTATTTTAGCTAGCTTGGTTTTCGGTTCTTTGTAAGTTAAGTAGCCACGCAGTCCAACAGAAGAGATAAAAGGTTAAAATAAAATAAAAAATAATAACAAAATCAAAATATTTATAAAAAGATTTTTGACAAATTCAATCATTCATACCTGCATCATCTCATGAGTGGTAAAACCAAGAGAGAAAATAAATACATAAGGAAAGTATGCATATGCATCATCTTAATAAATCCCTCATCACTAGTGCAAAGTGGGTTTTAATAAGTCTTAGGAGCATTTTTTGCGAAAATTGTTGGGAAAAATTCCCTTTTGGAATCTTCCACTTGTTCTTCACTTTTTCCTCTTCGTTTTGATATGTTGTGCGTCCAAATCCGACGTCTCGATCAAAAGTTATCTTACTTTGAACATTTTCCACCTTTGTGTACTAGTGCATACATAAACACACCCATGCTAGGGGGCATTAGATATCCCTAAGAAAAAGGCGGAAGAGGCCCCGAGCACATTTGTAACCATCCACATGGAAGGGACAAGTGTACTAAGGTATATGGTGACCTTCGTTATACTATCAAATCCATGATGGGGAAGGAACCATTATACCGAAGTGGGTATGGTACTTCGTGAAGCGTAAAGCTTTAAGGATGATACTAAAGTCATTGTCTTAAGGTGTATCTATCCCACACCAATCATTCATTTTAAGTAATAAAATTCATTTTTTGCATCCTAGAAAGTGGCTGGTCTTCTTGTGGTCCGAACCCGTGCACAAAAGGCTAAAGCGATGGAACAACTAGAAGAGTAGAACCGTAAACTCACTACTGAAGTTAACTCCTAAAGAGAACAAATGGCGTAGATGATGGAGTTAATGTGCCAGCAGAACCTCAATAAGGGTGATACTCATGGTCACCGCGCATCTCACCATGAGGAAGAAGAGGAATTCTTCTACGAGCAAAAAGCTCCCGTGCAGTCTGAAGTAAGGGTCGTGCTCATCTAATCCCACTACCCTTTTATCTAAGTGACCTTTGACTGCCACAAAGTAGCCTTTGACTTCATTTTTGACTTCATCAAATCAACAAGATCTTTGCCAAAGTAATTCAATAAGATCTTCATCACTTTCAACCAACATGGCAAAGGGTGCTCTCCAAAAAAAAGGAAGAAAGAGAAAGTCATTATTCGGTCACATTATGTCCGGAACGGTACAACCAAGTACAGTAGAAAAACGAAAATCAGAGGGGACCCGTCTCTGCAAGACGCGTCAGCTAATCCTTCTGAAAAACTAATAAAATAAGGCATTATAGGACATAAAACATGAAAACATTGCATGCATAAAATGTTTTTGAACAAGGTCCTATTTTCTTCAAAAAAAAAATTCATCTAAAAATCGAGACCGACGTCTCGTCTTCCCAGGCCACCGTCTCGACTCATGCTGAAACGAGACTGCTGTCTCATTTTGGATGGAGACGACACCGCCTTCTCGCTTGGCGAGAGGTTCATCTCGACTTAAGTATAAACGATACTATTGTCTCGAAGGTCCAGACGATGGTCCCGAGCCCCACAAAATCGAGACCGCTGTCTCGACTTCCTAGACGGCGATCCCGAATCCTAGCGAAATCTCTATAAATAGGGTCTTTGGAGAGGGGGGGGGGGTTCCAAACACTCTCTCCTGCACTCCTACACTCCTTTCTCCTATATTTGAGCATTCTCCTACCAAAATGCATAGAGGCGAGGCTTCAAGGAAGAGAAGGGGTTCTTCTGGCCCAAGTGCTTCCACGACCCCAATTCCACAAGACCCAACTCAGCTCTCACCCCAACACTAGGCCCGCTTGGAGCACATTCAAGGGTACACATGGCACCCTATGCTGACATTGGACTTCGGCATCCTTGCCGAATTCGAATGGGAAGACGATGTTCGTGCCCACCTCGACAGCATTGGATGGCGCTTCCTCCTCCAGTCTCCCCCCACCCACATCTACCCACAAGCGGTGATGGAATTTCTCGCCTCCATCACATACTACGAGCTCCCCACAATGGTGTCAAGACTCCCGCCGGTCAAGATGGTGTCCTACTTCATGAGTGGGTCGTACCGGACGACGACCCTGGACGAATTCAATGTGTCTATTGGATTCGTCCGGCCCAAGGACATCCTGACCCAAGAATACTAGGAGGCCATCTGCAAGCGCCCACCTACCCTCATAGCCAGTGAGATGTGGGAGGATCTCACCGAGATGCGTGATAGATACATTTTTACTCATTCTTTTATGTTTGGTTTATAGTATTTTAGGCTAGTGTTGATGTTATTTTGTTATTTTTTTGATTTGTTTTGATTTAATAAGTCAATTTAGACATTAGTGTAATTTTTGGTTAATTTTCGTATTTTTTCCAGTTTTGCACAGTTTTCTTGCGCAGACCATATCTGGAGCTACAGACCTTGGATTTGGACGTTCTTGGTGTCGTTGGAAAGATAAGAAAAATATCTGAAACTTCTCTGTTGGACGAAAGACCCAGTTCAAACTTTAAGGATGTAGAATTTTGCTCACAAATTCTCAGCCCTGTGCAGGATTATACAGATTTTCCTGTGTATATTGTTTTAGTTGATAGTTGTAAAAAAAAAAAAAAACACTCATTAGTGGGTTAGCCCATTAGTTTAGGCCCAATTATCATGTCTGTAAGCTTCTGCAGCTTACATTAAGAGAGGAGGTTCTTTTTCTACGGGGAATTTTTTTTTTTTCTTTTTGGGGAGAATTGAGAATAGAGATTACAGAACCTTCCTAGTCTCTTTCTACTATTCATCTTCTCTTTCTTTTCTTCTCTCTCGATAAAAACAATTCAAATGTTTGTTCGCATTAGTTCAACATCATCGATTGAAATGGAGAACTACAAAGTTACACCAATTCAAGGAAAGCAAAACGCATAAAATAGGTATAAATCCAAATTCATCTCTTGCTTTGAATTGTGTTGTTTCACGATTGTGAATGCATTATTAAATACAAATTATTTTTGAATTTATTAAACAACGTATCGGATTCAATACGGTAATGGATTCATAGAATGCGATTGCATTTTTCGTTCCTAATTCGGAAATAGGTTGTAATTGGATTCGGTTTAATTGAGATTGTCTGCGGAGTTGTGATTCTTGAATTGGATTTTCATTAAGCGTGATTCAATTTTGCTTGCTATTATAATTTTTGTTCATACAAACTGTTTGATAAAATTCCCCACCCCAATTCTTTTATTAGTTTGTGATAATTCAACAAAATACAATTGGTTTATGTCTTTGTGATTCGACCTAGGTTAATCCCACTATTTTGCAAAATAATCTTGAGAACCTAGTATTGTTTGATAGTGCCTTGACAACGCTATCAAAATGGCGCCGCTGCCGGGGACATAAGCCATTCATTATGTTGTTTTGCCCCAAGCATAGTAGCTGTTTGTGTAAATAATTCAATTCCGTAGGAATCTTTGTTTTCTCGTAATTGCTGTCTAACAATCTGTTGTTGTTGTAATAATCTGAGCTTGTTTTTAGAACTAGGAGTTGTCTGTTGTTTTCTGTATTCGTATCTATTTTGCTATTGTATTAGTCACTAACCCCTGCAGGAAGCCAATTGTTGTTGCTGTTTTAGTCTATACAGAAAAATAGAACAAACAATAGCAAGCAGAAAAACTAATCTTGTTGGAACCTACCCAGGAATTTTCATTTCTTAGCCGATTGGGCTGAAATTTGGTCTACAAGGGTAAGACGTGATTCTAAGCAAACTTACTCCCTTTGGGAGTAAGCTAGGCTCAAAATTGCGAAATTCTTTCATCTGCATATAGTTTTATAAATTTTTACATAGGGGTATTTTGGTCATTTTACGGAAAATAGGAAAAATGATATGAAATGATGATTTGGTGTTAGAATAATTTTTTTTTCTTTGAAAAATTCATCTAGTACTGTTTTACATGTTATAGGGTCCTATATAGTGTAGTATTGATTTTTTTTTCACTTTTGACTTTATGTTGATTTTTGACTTTTGGTCGACAACCTTGTATATGTTCTTATTTGTATGACTCGAAGCAATCCTGGAATATTGCATGAAATTGATCCTGAGATAGAAAGAACATTTCATAGGTTGAGAGCTAGTCATAATAGTGGCAATAGTATTGTTCATTCTAGTAATTCTATTAATTCCGTTGATAATTTTCCTTTTGATTTCCGTTCCTATTCTTCTATATCCGAATCTACATCTGAATCGAATCTGAATTTGATAATATGACTGATAACCGTGAGCTTACATTGAAGGAGTTGGCTACACCTAATGTTGTTTATCAACCTTGGTGTGTTCAATATCCTGAACATGGGACAAGTTATGAACTTAAATCTGGACTTATACATTTGCTGCCAAAGTTCCATGGACTTTCAGGTGAAGACCCCCATAAGCATTTGAAGGAATTCCATGTAGTGTGTTCCACCATGAGACCTCAAGGAGTGCCTGAAGATCATGTCAAAATGAAAGCATTTCCTTTCTCTTTGGATGGAATTGCTAAGGATTGGTTATACTTTCTTCCATCAACCATCACTACTTGGAAAGAAATGAAGAGGCTATTTTTAGAAAAGTTCTTCCTCGCCTCTAGAACTGCAGCCATTAGAAAAGAAATTTGTGGCATTAGGCAGCTGAATGGAGAGACTCTATATGAATATTGGGAAAGATTTAACAAGCTGTGTGCAACATGTCCACACCATCAAATTAGTGAGCAGTTATTAATCCAATATTTCTATGAGGGACTAACTTTGATGGACGGGTGCATGTTAGATGCAGCTAGTGGAGGAGCATTAATGGACAAAACACCAAATGCTGCAAGACAATTGATTTCAAACATGGCAGCCAACACTCAACAGTTTGGATTTAGAGGAGCAGTCAAAGGAGTCAATGAGGTAGCAGTTGACTCTAGTTCTATTTCTGGTTTTGATTCAACATCTATTTTTTCTGCAGATAATCAAAGGTTGGAGAACAAGATTAATTAGTTGACCACCATGGTGAGGCATTTAGCAATTGGCCAACAACAGGTGAGTGCCGCAAATGCATGTCCAACAACCAGAGTTTGTGGCATTTGTGCTGCCATTGAACATCCAACGGATGCATGCCCTACTTTACAAGAAACAAATGCTAATGTTGCTGGAATTTACACCAACCAGCAGTCGCAATATAGACCTCCACAACAACAACAATATAACCCATACTCCCAGACATACAACCCAGGTTGGAGAGACCATCCAAACCTGAAATGGGGGCAACAACAACATCAACAAGTGCCTTCATTCCAACCTACTGGTAAATATCAACCTCCTCCAGTCAAGCAACAACAGTAGCAACAGTCGCCTCCTGCACAAAAAAATGAGCCTACATTCCAGGAGATGATAAACCAAATGGCAACCCACAACTTGCAGTTTCAGCAGAATATGACTGCAACGATCCAAGATTTGAAGATTCAGGTTGGATAGCTAGCCACACAGGTAAATCAGATGCAGTCTCAAGGTTCTAGCAATCTACCCTCTCAAACAGTCCCCCATCCAAAAGGGAATGTGAGTGCTATTACCTTGAGGAGTGGAAAGGAGCTTCAACCAGTCCAACAACCAACAGTTGCAGCACTAGATTCTGGTTTTTCTTTTGTAGGTACAATAGAAAATAATGGTGATGTAGCAGTTGAAAAACAGATTTCGCTTCCTTTCCCAAGCAGGCCAACAAGTAAAGAAGAAAGAAGTTGATGGTGAGCTGCTGGATATGTTCAGCAAAGTGGAAGTCAACATTCCTCTCCTTGATGCCATCCGACAAATTCCAAAATATGCAAAATTTCTTAAGGAATTATGTACCAACAAGAGGAAGCTGAAGGGTGATGAGAGAGTGAATATGGGGAGAAATGGTTCAAGCATTACTCCAAAAGAAAAATGTATCATCATTGATTCCCCAGGATCTACTCCATGATCTCGCCACAAAAGTGCAAAGATCCTGGCACTTTTACTATTCCTTGTACCATAGGAGAAAAAATTTTCACTAGTTGCATGTTAGATCTAGGTGCTTCAATTAATGTTATGCCCGCATCTCGTGTTTAGATCATTGCAGATTGGAGATTTGATTCCTACAGGTATAGTCATTCAGCTGGCAAACAGGAGCACTCTACGGCCCCTTGGAGTAGTGGAAGACGTGTTGGTGAAGGTTGAGGACCTTCTTTTCCCCACGGACTTCTACATTCTGGAGATGGAGGATGAGTCATCCAGCCATGCCACATTGATCCTCGGAGACCTTTCCTAAGGACAAGCACGTACAAAGATAGATGTGCATGCAGGGACTCTCTCCATGGAGTTTGGTGATAGTCTGTTACATTTCAACATATTTGATGCTATGAGACATCCGACAAAGGACCACTCTGTTTTTAGTTTGGATGTTATTGATTTACTTGTTAATGACTCGTACAAATTTTAATGATGAGTTGTTAGCTGATTTATCCGATTTCACTGACCCCTCATGTACTTGTGATGATTCATCTATGTGTGCTATTTGTGCAGAGATTAGTTGTGCTATTTCAGGTACAAGCAGATTTAGCCACATCGGTAGATGTGTTATCATCATCATCTATTGAGTCATCTCCACCTCCATTACCTTCTACAATTCAGCCGCCATTAGAGCTAAAACCTCTACTCGCGCACTTGAAGTATGCCTACCTAGAGGGCAACCAACACCTTCCTGTCATTATATCTAGCAAGTCTCAAGTTTGATCAAGAGGAGAGACTATTGCAGGTTTTGAGAGACCACAGGAAAGCCATTGGTTGGACTCTTGCCGACCTTCCGGGATTAGTCCTGCTATATGCATGCATCGGATTTTATTGGAAGATGAGTTCCGACCGTGAGACAGACCACAGAGGAGACTCAATCCAACTATCTTAGATGTTGTGAAGAAGGAGGTCACTAAGCTACTTGCAGCAGGTATTATCTATCCGATTTCGACAGTAAGTGGGTTAGTCCCGTGCGGGTGGTCCCAAAGAAGTCTCGGGATGACTGTGGTGAGGAACCAGGATGATGAGTTGGTCCCCACAAGAGTTCAAAACAGTTGGCGAGTTTGTGTAGATTACCGAAGACTTAACCAGGCAACTCGCAAGGACCATTTCCCTCTCCCGTTCATTGATCAGGTGTTGGAGAGGTTGGCAGGTAAATCCCATTATTGCTTTTTGGATGGATTTTCTGGATACATGCAGGTTCATATTGCACCAGAGGACCAACATAAGACCACATTCACCTGTCCATTTGGCACATTTGCCTACACTAGGATGCCATTTGGATTATGCAACGCTCCGGCCACCTTTCAAAGGTGTATGGTAAGTATATTTTCAGATCTTTTGGAGTGTTGTATGGAGGTGTTTATGGACGATTTTACTGTATATGGTTCTTCATTTGATGCATGTCTAGAGAGTCTATCTAGGGTGTTAGACAGATGCATCCAAACTAACCTTGTGTTGAATTTTGAGAAATGTCATTTTATGGTCACACAAGGTATAGTTTTGGGTCATCTAGTCTCCAACAAAGGAATTGAAGTTGATAAGGCGAAAATTGATATAATTGCTTCTCTACCTTACCCCGCTTCTGTGCGGGAAGTACGTTCTTTTCTTGGACATGCAGGTTTCTATAGGAGATTTATCCAGGACTTCAGCAAGATTGCACTGCCACTGTCCAAACTTCTGCAAAAGGAGGTAGAGTTTGTTTTTGATGAGCCTTGTCAACTAGCATTCCAGGAGCTGAAGAGGCGACTTACCACCACACCTGTTGTACAACCGCCTAATTGGGAGCTTCCTTTCGAACTCATGTGTGATGCATCCAATTTTGCTCTAGGAGCTGTATTAGCTCAGCGAGTTGGGAGATTTTCTCACGTCATAACTTATGCCTCTCGCACATTGGATGCAGCTCAAGTTAATTACACCACCACTGAAAAAGAGCTTCTAGCTATTGTATTTGCTTTAGATAAATTTCGTTCATACTTGCTTGGCTCGAGTATTACTGTGTTCTCTGACCATGCAGCTTTGAAATTCCTGTTGAAGAAACCAGATGCTAAACCAAGATTGATCAGATGGATGTTACTTCTGCAAGAGTTTGACATTCAGATCAGAGACAGGAGTGGTTCAGAAAATTTAGTTGCAGACCATTTGAGCAGGATAGAGGGGAGAGTTATTGATCCTCTCCCTATTAGAGATGATTTTCCTGATGAGCACTTGATGCTTATACATGATACTTTTCCTTGGTTTGCTGATATTGTAAATTATTTAGTTGCTTCTGCTTTACCTCCAAATGCTTCTAGGTCCCAAATAGATAAATTGAAAAGTGATGCTAAATATTATGTTTGGGATGACCCCTATTTGTGGAGGTTTTGTAGTGATAAAATCATTCGCAGATGTATTCCTGACCATGAGTTTCAGGATATTTTGCATTTTTGTCATGGTACATCTGTAGGTGGTCACTTTGGATCACAGCGGACAGCTAGGAGAGTTTTGGATTGTGGATTTTATTGGCCCACCATTTTCAGAGATGCACATAGATTTGCCATGAGTTGTGAGATATGTCAGAAAGCAGGAGGGACCATCACTATGAGACATGAGATGCCTCAGCAGCCTATCATATTTTGTGAAATTTTTGATGTTTGGGGTATTGATTTCATGGGCCCTTTTCCTGTTTCTTTTGGCTATTCTTACATATTACTTGCTGTTGATTATGTCTCTAGATGGGTGGAAGCAAAGGCCACCAAGACTAATGATTCGAAAGTTGTTTCAGATTTTCTGCGGACTCATATCTTTTGCAGGTTTGGTATACCTAAGGCTATCATCAGTGACCAGGGGAGCCATTTTTGCAATAGAATCATAACAGCTTTGTTCCATAAGTATGGGGTTACACATAGGATTGCTACACCATACCATCCTCAAACTAATGGACAAGCTGAAGTTTTTAATAGAGAGGTCAAACATCTATTGCAAAAGTTAGTTCACCCTCATAGGAAGGATTGGAGTAGGATGTTGGATGATGCTCTTTGGGCCCAAAGGACAGCTTATCGAACCCCATTAGGGATGTCCCCATTCCGTGTGGTGTTTGGTAAGGCTTGCCACTTACCGGTGGAGATTGAGCATAAAGCTTATTGGGCGGTGAAGAGTTGCAACTTGACACTTGAGCAGGCTGGACAGAGAGGAAGCTTCAGCTTCAGGAGCTTGATGAGATACGCCTACAAGCCTATGAGAACTCTAGGATATATAAAGAAAAAGTAAAAAAATTTCATGATTCACAGATTTTGAGAAAGGAGTTCTCTATAGGTCAAAAAGTGTTGTTGTTTAACTCTCGCTTAAAATTGATTGCTGGTAAGCTTCGATCTAGATGGGATGGACCTTTTGTTATTACTAATGTTTTTCCCCATGGTGCGGTTGAGATACAAGAGGAGGCTACCTAGCAAAGCATTCAAAGTCAATGGGCATCGGTTAAAAATATTCCATGAAAAGATTCCATTAGAGAAGGCTCAAAACTTAGTTGATTTATCTTTATTGGAGCCTATTTTAGTTGAGATTTGAGATACATAGTGCTGATATGGTTATTGATTCTTTTTGTCACTTTCCCTATCATTCCAACATTGAGGTCAATGTTGATTTTAAGTGTGGGGGGATGTTTTTGCTGTTTTTAGATAGGAATTTATTTGCTGTTTCTGCATTATTTTTACTGTTTGTTGTTACAGCATTTTAGTATTCTGATTTTGTTTCTATTATCGTATATAAATTTTGTTCCTATTTTCTGTTCTATTTCGTTATTAATTCTAAATTCGTTTCAGTTCTCTATTTTTAATTGTTGTTTTGAGTGGTAATTTTTTCTTGATGGATAGATAGAAATTAGTAGTTTCATAAATTTCCTCGCTTTCTTTTTAATTTCTACATGCATGAATTGTGAAAGTTGTTTCATCATTTTTAGTTGATAGGTATCATTACTTGATATGAGTCATTTTTTTTCATTGAGTACAGTAAGTTGCATAAAAATTAGAGTTTGATTCTTTGATGGCAGAACATTAACCTTGTGAGATTTGGGCCTATCATGGTTGGAACATCTTATTCCACACCATTTTCTTTCTTGTGTGTTTCACTCATGTTGCTAGATTACTCTAGGTATTGTCTTGACTCTTTTTAAAGTTCTTGCTCACATGCATTATTGATATGATTTAGGCCATCTTTCTTAAGCTACTAGCCAAATAGCCTACCTTGCATATTTTCCATTGTGTCCCCTTTTGAGCATTTATACCCTTTCCTTGAATTTTACCTCATTACAAGCCAAAAAGTGAAAAACCAGGATACCCATAACCTTAGGGATTAAAAGAGCTTTGAAATTATTTTGGAAATGAGTTTCTAATAAGTGTGGGGGTGCTTCTAGGGATTGATTTGTTAGTATTGAGTTATTTGGTGGCTTGAAAAAAATTAATAAATAAAAAAATAAATAAATAAAAAAAAGTTAAA
>OY731404.1:36908606-36996629 GCA_963425845.1 Sphenostylis stenocarpa
TATCTTCATATAGGTAGTCTTCTTGGCCTTTATTAAGATTTCGGGCGAGCTTTATCTTCGTGTAGGAAGTCTCCTTAGTCTTTATTGTGTGGATGGGTGAACCCTGTCTTGTTGCGGGAGGTCTTTCTCGGTTTTTGATATGCAGCC
The DNA here is from genome assembly GCA_963425845.1 of Sphenostylis stenocarpa. Lineage (NCBI taxonomy): Eukaryota > Viridiplantae > Streptophyta > Magnoliopsida > Fabales > Fabaceae > Sphenostylis > Sphenostylis stenocarpa. Next base: position 36,908,754 of record OY731404.1, read on the forward strand.
AGGTGAACTTTATTTTTGTGTGAAGTTTCCCTAGCCTTTATTTTGAGAGGCCGGGCAAAATTAGGGGTCTACAGTACCTATCAAAATATTTATCATCTGAAGGATCAGCAAGGAGCAACATCTGAAGGATGACCGGGCAAAAGGGTTAACTCCTTCCCCTACCAACTAATTGTCGGCATATCAAGCCAACAAATTAGCTAGGCAGGTGAAGGGGGGGCAGCTGTAGACCCCTAATTTTGCCCGGCCTCTCAATAAAAGCTAGGGAAACTTCACACGAAGATAAAGAGCGCCCAGCTTATCAATAAACACCAAGAAGACCTCCTACAATCACACGGAGTTCATCCAAAGGCCAAAGAGACCTCCTATAAACGAAGATAAAAGTTCGTTCGGCATCTCAATGAGGGACAAAAAGACTTCCTACAAGAAGATCAAGCTTCAAAGGACATCCATCGACATCAAACAATGTCCAAAAATAGCAAGGAAAGCTTCCCGGGGTCCCAGAACACAAAAACTGGACAAAACATGTCGAGACCACTGTCCCAGAGTTGGGACGGCCGTCCCAGCTAACCTGGGATAAGTGAGAGGCGCGTCCCAAATGTGGGACGGCCGTCCCACTTCCCAGGGGGGCTGGCTCTTTGTTAAAAGTTCAAGTGGGACGGTCGTCCCACCCCAGACGGCCGTCCCGGCCCAGATGGCCATCCCAAATTGCCAGGCAGCGAAAACTATAAATAGGAGGCTCATTTGGCTCATTTGACACACCTCAGACACTCCAAACAACTCAGAGCACTTGTCTACTTCTCTCCCTCTTTCGAATGATCTTTCTGATTGCCTTATATAGGTAACAATAAGTTAAGGAATTATATTTCGGCATTCGATTCTTCTAGAAAATTTTAGTCGAGTCGAGTTTTGTCATGAGGAGAGTCGTTGTAGAGCGAGGGACTGCCGAAACGCGTCCTTATTGTAACAGAGTTGTTATATAAAGCTTGCTATAGAAGTTCTTCTCAAATCTCTTCTCTTTTACTGCTTTATTTATTGCTTTATGAAATGTAAATAAAATCACGTAGATAGCCATATTTATTGTACGAATAAAATAGGGTAATAGCGTAATTTCTTGTAATCTCTACTTAAATGAATTAATCCGTCATAGGGAACCCGAAAGGGGCGTTGTGGGGTGCTAACACCTTCCCCACACGTAACTAACTCCCTTACCCAACTCTGGTTATAATGGCCAAGTGCGGTTTTTCTTAAAATCAACATTTTTTCCTTTTCCAATGTTTAAGGTCAAAACATTGGTGACGACTCCAAAAGAACCCCTTTTTCGAAAACCTTGCTTCTATTAGAGGATAGTTCAGTTGTTGAGCACCTCGGAAGCAATGAACATATTTTAAATACAAAACGCGAGTCTAAACCATCTTTTCGTGACCGCTCGCATAAACGTTCGAGATGTCCTTGGACGTCGGAACGGACGGCGGCGACACATTACATGCATTAAAGCATAAATGAAGGGAATCCTATCTTCAATTTCATCAAAAAACACGAAAATTAACTCAAAAAAATAAAAAATCCACTCAGAAAGCTCGAGACAGCCGTCCCAAAGTCGAGACGGCCGTCCCAAGTTCCCAATTTCAGTTGAGACGCGCGTCCCAGGTGGGACGGCCGTCCCACTTCTCTGCTGATGGAACATGAAGGAATTTTTCAATTGGGACGGTCGTCCCAACCCAGACGGTCGTCCCAAATCTCCTGGCGTCCCCTATATGTATTGTGCGCGGATTTGGCCTTTGGTACCCCATTCCAAGCATTCTACCTTGCTTCTCTTCCCTTTTAACAAACTCCTAGCATTCTTAAGTGAGTACTACATACAATGGAGCATGGAGAAGCCTCATCTAGGAGAAAACGCACTAGAAACCCTGCTAGAGGAACTCCTACTACTAGCGCTCTACTAGTAGAATCACATCAACAGTGACTGGAAAATATCCAGCAATAATCCTAGTATCCTACACTGCGGTTGGATTTTGAAATCCTAGCTACATTTGGCTGGGAACAAGACGTCAGAAGGTTCATCCACAACATAGGATGGAACTTTCTGCTCCGAGAGCCACCTACTCGGATCCACCGCACTGCTACACTGGAATTTCTTGCCTCCGTCAACATGGTGGAAATGTCGTCCGCAATTCCCGGAGTGCCAACGACTCGGGCCATCTCCTACTCGGATGGATGGAGCCTACCGGACCACCGTTCGGATGACTTTAATGTCATAATGAGTTTACGTCGGTGAGCGGATACAAGAACACCGGAATATCGGTCCGCATATCCGGAAAAACCTGCTCGCTCTCACCACCACTAGCATGTGGAGAGAGATCACTGGAGCACACACTCTGCCGTCGAACCTGAAGGGCGCAACTTTCTCTCCTCTGCTCCGCATATGCCATAAGTTGCTAGCTGGGACTATACACAGCCGAAAGGAGAGCCAAGGGAAGGTAACGCTGGCCGACCTCTTCATTGTCTACTGTATGCATCAAGGGCTGCGATGCAACCCAGGTTATGTCTTCCTGAAAGCCATAAAAGATTACGGAACCCGCGGCTCAGCAGGATCCATCATAATAGCTCCCTTTCTCACCCCTTTAGCGGAATATTGGGGATGTACTGACGGAGAAGATCTCTCAGCTAGCCTCCGACTAGAGCCGATTAGCGGAGGAATGTTGGTTCATATGAACATCCTCAGTCGACAGGGATCAGGGTTTATCTTAAAACCCATAATCTCGATTTCGCTGGATATGCGCGATTTCGACATGCCTCAGGACATCCCTTCGACTATAGAATCGCAGTAGCAATCATATGATCCGGACTTCGCCGGTTTATACCGACAGATAGACGACGAGCACGCCTATATGGAAGGAGAGTTCTAGTTCATACGGCAGCAGTTCAGTCAGCTGACTACGAGGAAAGACAGGACGGACCGACAGATAGAGAATCTGGTCTAGACCCAGGCAAGGTTCCAGCATCGCCTGCTCCGCCGCATCCCTTCGCCAGCACCATCTGCCCATTCCAGTCCAGAGGTAGATGATTAGGAGATAGTTTCCTTTTTATTTTCTAGTAATTTGAAAATGTTTTGAATGTATCACAAAAAAGAGAAATAATGAATAAACATTGTTATTTCTGTTTACATTCCAAAAGCCCACGTGTACAAAAATTATAAAATAAAAGGCACACGTGATAAAAATCCAGATTTCAAATAACTCGCGATAAAGATTAAAGTCGCGAAAGAAAAAGGCGAAATCAAAGCCATTCCAGCAGAATAAAGAGCTTCAAGAAAATTAGCTCCAACCTTCTACACCATTAAAAGAAGGTACATTGAAGAAAAAGCCAACGGAAAGGCTTGATAATCCCCAAACGGATCCTTGCCTAATCCAGAGGCAAAACAAAAATTACTTCATGACTCAGCATCACCACATGAGTCATCAAACATAAATCATTTAAAGCCTCAATCAACATCCTTCCATCCAAGAAAAAGGAAGCCATCAACATGAAAAAGCCAACGGAAAGGCTTGATCATCCCCAAGAGGATACTTGCTTACTCCAGAGGCAAGACAAAAAGATTATCTCACGACTCAACTACGTCGCCACATGAGTCATCAAGCAAACTCATGCAAGAGTCTCCGCTTCATTCCCCAAAGGAAAATAAGGACTACACAAGAGTCCATCAAAGAAAATACAGAGACAAATCCTCCATATCACCAGGGGGGCAACAACAAAGGAAAAGAAAAAACTTTTCATCCCCTAAACAGAGGCCACTACAGAGAAAGGCCGTAATACAGTCATAGAAAGTCAACCTATGCAAGAGGAAATACAGGTGCAAAGCGCAAAGCTTTCAATAAAGCATCTCCCTACTCAGAGGTATTATCAAGAGCAAATATCCTTAAGTAGAACATCAGCCTACACAAGAGGCGAAAAACAACGTATAAAGTCTTCACCACTAATGAAGCATCCGCCTAATCAAGAGGCACAACCGACAAAAATCAACAAATCCCCAAGAGGATCACTGCCTAAAAAGAGGCAATCAACAAGAATCCCCGGCAAAGCCGGATGGCTAAACAAGAAAAGCCAAAAACAAGGAATCCCCGGCCAAGCCGGATGGCTAAACAAGAAAAGCCAAAAAATAAGGAATCCCCGGCCAAGCCGGATGGCTAAACAAGAAAAGCCAAAAACAAAGAAACCTCGGCAAAAGCCGGATGGCTAAAAGAAAAAGCCAAAACAATGAAATCCCCGGTAAAACCGGATGACTAAAACAAAAAAGTCAAAAAGAAAAATCCATCATTCCCTACGGAATAGGCGCACGAACAAAGACAGTAAGCCGCCAACACTTCTCTAAAAAATTCAATAAGGATTTTTTGAGAATATCTCAAAAAGCCCTATAGAATAGGGTTCACACCAAGTGGGGTGTAAAAACCACTAGAGTTTGTCAAGATGCAGATTCGTACCAGGTGGGGGTAAGTACCCACAAGAGTCTGTCAAGATGCAGATTCGCACCAAGTGGGGGTGTAAAAACCACTAGAGTCTGTCAAGATGCAGATTCGTACCAGGTGGGGGTAAATACCCACAAGAGTCTGTCAAGATGCAGATTCGCACCAAGTGGGGGTGTAAAAACCACTAGAGTCTGTCAAGATGCAGATTCGCACCAAGTGGGGGTGTAAAAACCACTAGAGTCTGTCAAGATGCAGATTCGTACCAGGTGGGGGTAAGTACCCACAAGAGTCTGTCAAGATGCAGATTCGCACCAAGTGGGGGTGTAAAAACCACTAGAGTCTGTCAAGATGCAGATTCGTACCAGGTGGGGGTAAGTACCCACAAGAGTCTGTCAAGATGCAGATTCGCACCAAGTGGGGGTGTAAAAACCACTAGAGTCTATCAAGATGCAGATTCGCACCAAGTGGGGGTGTAGAAACCACTAGAGTCTGTCAAGATGCAGATTCGCACCAAGTGGGGGTGTAAAAACCACTAGAGTCTGTCAAGATGCAGATTCGTACCAGGTGGGGGTAGGTACCCACAAGAATCTGTCAAGATGCAGATTTGCACCAGGTGGGGGTAGGTACCCACCAGAGCCTTATAAAATAAGGTTTGTATCGGATGAGGGTAGGTACTCATCAAAACTTAACAGAATGCATAAGGTGGAGTAAAATACTTGTCTGAGCATTACAAAAATGGGTTGCAAGTACCTTGCTTCTATTTGAGGATAGTTCAAGTGTTGAACACCTCTGAAGTAAGTACCCACAAGAGTTTAGCAAAATGCGAACTCATACCGGGTGAGGGTAGGTACTCACCAAAGCCTTGCAAAACAAGGTTTATACCTAGTGGGGGTAGATACCCACAAGAGCCTAGCGAAACACAGCCTCATACCGGGTGAGGGTAAGTACTCACCAGAGCCTTATAAAGTAAGGCTCAAACCAGATAGGGGTTGGTACCTATCAAAAATATTTATCATCCGGAGGATCAACAAAGAAGTGTCTGAAGGATAATCGGGCAAAAGGGTTAACTCCTTCCCCTACCAACTAATTTTGTCGGCATGTTAAGCCAACAGATTAGTCAGGCAGGTGAAGGGGGGGCAGCTGTAGACCCCTAATTTTGCCCGGTCTCTCAATAAAGGCTAAAGAGACTTCCTACAACAAAGACAAAGCTCGCCTGACATCTCAATAAAGGCCAAGAAGACTTCCTATATGAAGATAAAGCTTTAACGGACGTTTATCGGCATCAAACGACGTCCGAATAAAGAAAGGAAAGCTTCCCGGGGGTCCCAGAACACAAAGGCTGGCCAAAACAGGTCGAGACGGTCGTCCCAAGGTCGAGACGGCCGTCCCAACCTTCCCTGGCCATGTGGGACGGCCGTCCCAACTTGGACTGCCAGTCCCAGGTTTCAGGTGGTCTCAGCCTTTGTAAAAGAGGCAGTTGGGACGGCCGTCCCAACCCAGACGACCGTCCCAACCCAGTAGGGCGTCTCAGATGTTTAGGCAGCGAAAAACTATAAATAGGAGGCTCATTTGCCATGTTTCACACACCAGACAACTCCTAGTACTTTTCTTCTTCTCTCCCTACTTCGAATGATCTTTTTGATTGCCTTAAATAGGTAACAATCAGTTAAGGAATTATATTCCGGCATTCGATTCTTCTATAAAAATTTTAGTCGAGTCGAGTCTGTATTCGTGAGAAGAGTCGTTGTAGAGCAAGGGATTGTCGAAACGCGTCCTTATTGTAAAAGAGTTGCAATATAAAGCTTGCTACGGAGGTTCTTTTCAAATCTTTTCTCTTTTACTGCCTTATTTATTGCTTTATATATGAAATGTAAATAAAATCATGTAGATAGTTATATTTAAATATTGTATGAATAAAATAGGGTAATAGCGTAATTTCTTATAATCTTCACTTAACGAATTAATCCGTCATAGGGAACCCGAAAGGGGCGTTGTGGGGTGCTAACACCTTCCCCACACGTAACTAACTCCCTTACCCAACTCTGGTTATAATGGCCAAGTGTGGTTTTTATTAAAATCAACATCTTTTTTCCTTTTCCAATGTTTAAGGTCAAAACATTGGTGGCTACTCCATAAGAACCCCTTTTCGAAAACCTTGCTTTTATGAGAGGATAGTTTAGTTGTTGAGCACCTCGGAAGCAATGAACATAATTTTAACATAAAACGCGAGTCTAAACCATCTTTTCGCGACCGCTCGCATAAACGTTTGAGATGTCCCTGGACGTCGGAACAGACGGCGGCGACACTTACTGTGATAATCGATTATCACTCAGGATAATCGATTATTCACATAGATAATCGATTATCCTGGTCCTGTTTTACTCCTCTGCAAATATAACTCTGTAATAATCAATTATCACTCAAGATAATTGATTATCTACATCTGTTATGAGTTTTGAAATTCAAATCTGGACCAATTTACGAAAACCCTATTCCCAATTCTTATGTTTTCGAAAATCATCATTTCCCAGACCCTATTCTCTCTACTTAAGGTTCTCTAAGGCTCTCTGCAAAATAACAAACATTTTTCATACAGAAGTTAAGAGTTGTGACTACTAGAGAACTCTCTGTAGGGAAGAAAAAGGGGCTTTTGAAGACCTAGTGTGGGCTAGAAGCGATAAGAATCACTGAGTGGGTTTCTTAGTGGATTGTGTGTTGTGTCGTCTCTAGGAAAAGTTGTTGTTCATCCTTTGTGGATTCAAAGGAGGTGTTAATCTCTTGTGTGACTCAAGAGAGGTGTTTTCTATTCCTTATCTTTTTCAATTTGTAATCTGTTGTAACTTGTGATTATAGTGATAGCGTTAATCCTCTTTTAGAGTGATTAGCAACTGGACGTAGGGTCTTTTAATCCAAACAAGTATAAATCATCTATGTAATCTTCTTACCCTTATCTCTTTACTTTACAAAGTATTTTAATTGGTGAAATTTGGGGAAATTTTCAAAACCCTAATTTTTGTTTAAGAAACCAATTCACCCCCTCTTGGTTTTTGTCCCTAAACGCGAACATTCCACTGCGCGATTCTAACAGGAGAGTCTCCAACCCAAAGAAAACGTGGTCGAGGACCCACTAGGGGTACTCCGACTCCTCAAGCTCTGCTGGCTCCTCAAGCTCCTGTTCAATTAATGCCCCAACACTAGGCTAGGCTTGATAATATTCGTCAATACGCCTGGCATCCCATGCTCCAGCTAGACTTTGGCATCCTAACCACTTTCGGGTGGGATGAGAATGTAAGGAACTACATTCAAGGCATAGGATGGGACTTCCTGCTAAGATATCCTCCGTCCCGCATATTCCGAAATGCCATTATGGAATTCCTTGCCTCCATAACACTGGTGGACATGCCAACCATATACCCCGGGGTTCCTCTGGCCAAGGCAATCTCTTATTTCATGAATGGAGCCTACATAATGACGATGTTGGACGAATTCAACGTCCTTATGGGCTTTAATCAGTCTGCCGACATGCTGACTGTAGAGTACCAAAATGCACTCTACGACAGACCGACCACCCTCACGACCGGTGAAATTTGGGAAGACCTCATTAGGGTTGAACACATGCCTGCCCAGTTGAAAGGCTCATCCTTGAGCCCTCTGCTCCGTATTTGCCACAAACTACTGGCAGGAACCATACATGGTCGGAAAGAGAGTCAGGGTAAGATCACCCAACCTGACCTCTTTGTCATTTACTGCATGCATAAGGGGTATTGGTGCAACCCCAAATACTTCTTCCTAAAAGCGCTGAAGGACTTCGGGAGCCGCCCAGTGGGGAGCATCATGATGGCTCCCCTTATCTCTCCCCTGGTTGAGCGGTGGGGATGCATCGATGGGGAAGACACGCCCACGACCCTTTGACTAGAATCTATTGATGGGTCAATGCTCACTCATATGGGCATGCTCATCTGACAAGGGACCAAGTTTTCCTTACATCCTATCCTCGCCATGACGCTCGACATTCGTGAGCTGGATGCGTTAGAGGAAATCCCCATACCTCCGAAATTTTAGTAGCGGCAGTATGGAGACTATATCCCCAGTGTCCACTAGCATATAAATGACGAGTTTCAGATCATCTGCCAGTAGTTGGATCATATGACCTGAGGCAGGACGGGTTTGACCAGAGGCAGGAGGGATTTGGCCAAAGGTTGGACGGACTCACCTAGGTTATGGAAGGGATTTACCAGAACGTGTTCAGCTTAATCTAGAGTTAGGAGGAATTCCAACGATATATGTTTCATCAATTTCTCCCACCTGAACCTTCCACAACATCACGCTCAGATCCTGGAGAGTAGGATCCTTGTAGTCTTTATTTTCCCATGGATTGTACCCCAACAAAAAAATATTATTATAAATAAATTCTCTTTTGCTTGCCTTTCCTCCTTTTTCTTAGCAAAAGCCTGCGTACGCAAAAGCAATTAAAAAGGTAAAAAGGCACACACATTATCCCGAAAAAGCAAAATTTCAAATCGCAAGAAAAGAGAAAAATTGTGGAAAAAGGAGAAATTAAGCAAGAAGCTTCAAAGCACACAAAAGCTCTGACCACCATCCTTCCACCAAGAAAAAGGAGGCACAACCATCAAAAAAGGAAAGCCGACGGAAAGGCTCGATTATCCCGAAACGGATCCTTACCTACTCCAAAGGTAAAACAAAAATACTCCTCATGGCTCAACATCACCATCACATTGAGTCAGCAAGCATACCCACCCATATTCCATTACATTCACCAAAGGAGAATAAAGGCTACACAAAAGCCTATCACCAACAATCAAGGAGCCAAGCCTCTGCTCCAACAATAAAAGAAGAAAAGAAAATTTTTCATCCCTAGTGGATGTCCAAAAAGAGAAAGGGCCACGACAGAGAAAGGACAATAAAATCCCCAAGTGGATCACCTCAAAAGTAAAAAAGAAAACTTGGAATCGAAAATTCCATTTCCCCCAGCGGAATAAGAGCTTCATAAAGCCAGTTCACGTCAACATCGAACAAGGAGCCAAAACTTCATCCCCAGAGGGAAACCAAAATCAGATCCCCCAGGAAGTCTACCATTTCCCTGGTGGATCAACAAAAAAAGAAGTATATCACCAGTAGATCCCTGCCTAATCAGAGGCATCATCTGAATTAACAAATCCCCAGTAGATTCCTGCCTACCTAAGAGGCATTAATAAAAAATCCACGGCAATCAACAAAGTCGGATGGCTAATCGGAAAAGCCCAAAAATCAAGAATCCATGGCATACCGGATGACTACACCAGAAAAGTCAAAAACATTTCAAGCAAAAAATTACTCCCTATGGAGTCGGTGCATGATCAGGATCAATAAGCTGCCACCACATTGTGTGTTTGAAGGGTCAGGCACCACAACAAAAGGGGCATCCAGAAGATAGAGTTCCATACTCATTAGTCGAAGGGTCAACTACCTCATCGAAGGAGCATCCTAAGGCAGAGCCTTACAAAGAAGACTCAAACCCAATTGGGGGGGGTTCATACCCATCAAACTAAATTCATCGTTCGAAGGATCAGCTCCGTAGCAAAGGAGCATCCTGAAGACAATATCTTCATATACATTGTTTGAAGGATCAACTCCACAGTAAAAGAGTATCCTGAAGACACAATCTACCTTCACCGTCTAAAGGGTCAGCTTCCGCAACATGGGAGCATCCTGAAGACAAAAGTCTATAAACACTCACCATCCAAAGGGTAAGCTACCACATCAAAGGAGCATCCTGAGGCACCAAACCTGATGAGGGTTCACACTCATCAACCACGAGGTCAGCTACCGCTTCAAAGGAGCATCCTCGGGTTTCCCATTCATCAACTACTGTATCAAAGGAGCATCCTGAGGCATCAAACCTGATGAGGGTTTGTACTCATCAACCAAGGGGTCAGCTATCGCATCAAAGGAACATCCTAAGGTTCCCCACTTGTCAGCTACGGGGTCAGCTACTGCATCAAAGGAGCATCCTGGGGTTCCTACTTGTCAGCCATAGGGCCAGCTACCGCATCAAAGGAGCATCCCAAGGCTACGACAACCAGATGGGGGTTTGTACTCATTGACCACGGGGTCAACTACCGCATCGAAGGAGCATCCTGGAGGTTCACATTCATTGTCTAGAGGGTCAGCTAGCTCACCAAAGGAGCATCCAAAGCACGACCCAGCAAGAGGGTTAACTTCTTCACCCACCATCTGGTCTTACAGTGCATTCCCCAGTAGCTGTAGACCCGAAATCTTGCCCAGTCAAACAGTAACTCTCAAAAATCCTCCATTTTGAAGATGGTTAAAGCTCCATTAGGTCCCTAGTAGCATTCACTAGGCTCCATTTAAGAATAGGAGAGATTTTTGAGAAAATAAAAAAAATTAGAAAATCATAAAAACTTGGGACGGCCGTCCCACTTTCCCAGAAGGTCGTCCCACCTTCATTTAACCTTGGGACGACCGTCCCACCTTTTTTTGACCCCGGGACAACCGTCCCATTTTTAAAGACTGCCATCCCACCTGACAAATGCCTAGACGGCCGTCCCGGCCTACCTGGAGCGAATTCCTATAAATAGGGGCTCATTCTCACCATTTTCCACACACTCTCACACTCTTCTCTCAACCTAGAAGGCATTCTAAGACCTCTAAGCGACTCTAAGCATAATTTTGGAGTCTGAGTGATCTTTTACACACTCAAGAGTTGAAGTTTTCTTTTCCTTTGGAGGGAGGAGCGTCTTTGTAGAGTGAAGGTATTGCCGAAAAGCATCCTCAAGTTTCAAGATTTTATAAAAGCTCGTTTCGGAGGTTCTTTTCTCTATTATCTCTTTTATCACTTTCCTTTACTGTTTTCCTTTGTGTGCATTAGATATTAGAGCCATGTAGATAGTTTTTTAAATACTATAATGATTAAATAGGGTAAAGGCATAATCTCTAGGATCTTTATTTTACGAATTAATCTATAATAGGGAAGCCGAAAGGGATGTTGTGGGGTGCTAACACCTTCCCCACACGTAACCAACTCCCTTACCCAACTCTGATTAAAATGGCCAAAGTTAGTTTTCTTAAAACCAACGCCTTCTTTTTTTTTCCTTGCAAAAACCTCGCTTTTAGGGATATTTCGGTTATCGGACATCCTGAAAGCGATGATCAACTTACTTTTATAAAAATGCGAGTTTAGTCATCATATCGTGACAATTTGCTTCCCTCTCGAAGACCCCTAAAAACGCCCCAAGGCATCTTTTTTGGGAGAGGGAGGGAACGACAATGATAGGGAAAAGTGTCAATTCATGGTCATGGAAGGTATTGTGCTTGGACACAAGATCTCATCTCAGGGTATTGAAGTTGATTAAGAAAAGGTGGAAGTTATTTCGAAACTACCACATCTAATCAATATGAAAGACATAAGGAGCTTCCTAGGGCATGCAAGATTTTATAGAAGATTTATCTAGGACTTTTCTAAGATTGCAAAACCTCTCAGTAATTTGTTGAACAAAGATACAAAGTTTTGCTTTGATGAGGAATGGCTCAAAGCCTTTTCAGCTATCAAGGAGAAATTGTGTTCAACCCCCATCATTACAACACCTGATTGGAATTTAAATTTTGAGTTGAATTGTGATGCTAGTGACTATGTTGTAGGGGTTGTACTTGATCAAAGAAAAGCAAAGGCTTTTCATGTTATTCATTATGCAAGCAAGGTTCTTAATGAAGCTTAAATCAACTATGCAACAACTGAGAAAGAATTGATTGTAGTTGTATTCGCTTTAGAAAAAATCAGATCTTATTTGATAAGATCAAAAGTTATTGTATACTCCGACAATGCAACTATCAAATACTTGCTTGCTAAACTGGAGTCTAAACCATGATTGATAAGATGGGTATTGTTGCTACAAGAATTTGATTTGGAAATCAAAGATAAAAAAGGTAGTGAAAATCTTATGACAAATCATTTATCCAGATTGATTAATGAAGAGGTGACTTCGAGAGAGCAGGATATTAGAGATGAATTTCCAGATGAAAAACTATTTGCTATTCAAGAAAGGCCATGGTTTGCTGACATGGCAAATTTAAAAACTGTAGGGGTTGTTCCAGAAGATTTTACTTGGCATCAAAGGAAGAAGTTCTTTAAAGATGTAGACTATTTTGTATGGGATGATTCCTATCTTTTCAAAGTAAGGAGTGATAACTTGTTGAGAAGGTGTGTGACAAGTGAGGAAGCCAGAAGCATTCTATAGCATTGTCACAGCTCTCCTTATGGTGACCATTTTAATGGAGTGAGGAGTGTTGCAAAGGTCCTTCAATCTAGTTTTTTCTGGCCTACCTTTTTGAAGGATGCCCACAACTATGTTCAACAATGTAATAATTGTTAGAGAACAGGGGGAATCTCAAGAAGACATGACATGCCCCTGAATATCATGTTGGAAGAAGAAGTATTTGAGTGTTGGGGAATTGATTTTATAGGCCATTTCCCATCCTCATTCTCCAATGAGTACATCTTGGTAGCAATTGACTACGTGTCTATGTGGGTGGAAGCAGTAGCATCCACAAAAGCCGATGCCAAAATTGTGATAAAGTTTTTAAAGAAGAATATATTTTGTAAATTTGGCACACCTAGAGTTTTGATCAGTGATGGAGGATCACATTTGTGCAATGTCGCCGCCGTCAAAAAGAGGCAGTCGGAGCGACGTGATTGTTCCAACTTTCCCAATTTTCACATTTTTTATGGGTGATGTTACAACGCCTTTTGGTTGTCCGATAACCGGGCTGAACCTAGGGGCGATGTTTTCGAAAAGGTGTTCTTCGATTGTCCGATAACCGGGCTAACCCAAGAACTAATTTTAAAGGGGTTCTTAAGGAGTCGCCACCGATGTTTTTACCGGAAACATCGAAAAAGGGGTAAAAAGGCGTTGGTTTTCGAAAACCAACTTTGGTCGTTAAAACCAGAGTTTAGGTAAGGGAGTTAGTTACGTGTAAAGGAAGTGTTAGTTCCCTTATGACGCCCCTTTCGGGTTCCCTATGATAGGCCAGCTATTTTATAAATAAACTTTTGTAAAGACGCTTTTACCCTTTTATTTATGGAATTAAAGTAACGACTACATGACCCTAATGTCTATTATGCAATTTAATCATAAAAATAAAGACAGTAAAGAGAGGGAGAGAGTGAAGAAACCTCCGAAGCAAGCTTTTTGATTAATATTCTGGAAAGTAGGGTGCGTTTTGGCAGCCCTTCACTTTTTACAACGCCGAAAACTCTCTCGAAACATTATAAAAAACTCTTGGAAACTCTCAGAAACTCTGAAAATGCTTCAGAGGGACTCTAGGAAGAGAATTTGAAGAAATTGTAGAAGGGAAAGTGGAAGAACTATGTGAAATGAGGAGGGGAGCGCTCACTATTTATAGGGATTCGCGCCTATCAGGTTGAGACGGTCGTCTCGTCTGACAAGGTTGAGACGGCCGTCTCGCCATTCGAGACGGCGGTCTCGACTTGCAAAAGTGGCGAGACTACCGTCTCGTTTAGCGAGACAGCGGTATCAACTTTTCCAAAAACCAGAAGGCCTTCTCGCCAAACGGGAGGGGGGTCTCGCCATTCGCAAGTGGCGAGACGTCCATCTCGCCAAACGAGACGACGGTCTCGACTTGCTGGAATGGCGAGACAGCGGTCCCGAAAAGCGAGACGGCGATCTCGATCCCTGAAGGCGAAAATCCTTATTTTAATGCAGAAAATCCTTCCTATCCTATTATGGGGCCTAATAGTCTCTCCTAGTGGCTTCTTAGGCTTCATTCATCTTCGAATAGGAGGTCTTCTGGTATTTATTATGAGGTCGGGCAAGATTTGGGGTCTACAGCTGCTCCCCCTTTACCTAACCAGTCGACTATTGGCCTGTCGTGCCAAGAAGGTCGACTAAAGGGTAAAGGAGTTTACCCTCTTGCCTGGTTACCCTTCGGACGTCCCGTCTTGCGGCGGTTGATCTTCTGGGGAAAAGTGTGTTGTGCGCCTCCAGGATACTCCTTCTGACGGTAGTCGATCCCTTCGGTTGACACATGATAGAACCTCAGGATACTCCTTCTGACGGTAGCTGATCCTTCAGTTGATGGGTATAAACCGCCCATCAGGCTGGTAGTTACAGCCTACTGTGCGTAGGGCTGGATGAGTATGAACCCCTCATCAGGCTGGTAATTGCAGTCCGCTGTGTATCGGACTGGATGAGTATAAACCCCCCATCAGGCTGGTAGCTGCGACTTACTGATCCGGCTTGACCATAGATAGGCGCATCGCATGCGCAGGTTGATAGGTATGAACCCCCTATCAGGCTGGTACAGTCCACTGCGTAGGACTGGTGGTGGTGGCGGCTTACTGCTTAGGTGGCTCATGCGCCGAGCGTCGAGATGCTTTCTCTTGTTTTTTGTTTTTTTTTTTGTCTTTTCTAGGAATGGTCGTTTGGTCCGTGCCGGAGATTTTGTTGGTGTTCATCCAGCTTGTTGATTGTAGGGGATTCTTTGATTTTGATCCTTTGGTAGTGGTCATCCGACTTTGCTGGTTGTCGGGGATTACTCTGATTTTTCTGGTGATCATCTGGCTTAGTGACTGCCGGGTAGTCTTGTTTTTTGTTGTTCAAGGTGATTGACTTGTTTTTTAATCTTGCCTTTTTCCGCGATTTATCTCTTTTTTCTCGCGATTTTGGATTTTGGCTTTTTTTAGCGTAAGTCTTTTTATTTTTAGTTTCTTTTTGCTACGTTGACTTTTTGAAAAGGAGAGCAAAAATGGACAAAATAAAATTTTAGTTATGATAAAATTTTATTACAACAGTTATTTTTAAGCACTATCCCTAAGACGGTGGACTCGAGTCTGGAGACGATCCGTAAGAGGGGAATTGCCGGTACATATGCCTTCAGAATTCTGCCTGGTCCTGGGCTTCATCGAGGTACTCCTGTCAGAATGTTGCCAGGTCTTGCCTTATTCCCTCTTGGTACTGGCTTAATGTCTCCATTCTTGTGTCGAAGACATCCTGCCTTAAGGACATCTGCTCTTATCTTAGGGACATTTGGTCGAATTGCTGGCGCAAATCGTAGATGTTGCGGTTGATGCCAGCAAAGTCGTCCGTGTAGTGTTGTTGTTGTTGGAACTCCGGGGGTGTCGAGAGATCTTGCATTGCTACAATGTCCCAAAGATCCAAGGTTATGTCCAACGAGGGGTGGAGGATCAACCGGGTCCCTTGGCGTAGCAGCATCCCCATGCTGACTAGGACAGACCCGTTGATAGTCTCGGGTCGGAGGCTGGAGGCTAGTTCTTCCCTACCGTTGCACCCCCATTTTTCTGCCAGCGGGGTGATGAGGGGAGCCATGAGGATGACTCCTGTAGACCCCTAATTTTGCCCGGCCTCTCAAAATAAAAGGCTAGAAGAACTTCGCCCGAGGATGGAGTTCATCCGGCTTCCCAAAACCGAGAAAAGACCTCCTACAACAAGACGGAGCTCACCCATTCACGCAATAAATACTAAAGAGACTTCCTACAGAAAGATAAAGCTCGCCCGGCATCTTAGTGAAGGCCAAGAAGACTTCCTATATGAAGATAAAGCTTCAACGGACACACATCGGCATCAATCTATGTCCGAAAAAGGAAAGGAAAGCTTCCCGGGGTCCCAGAACACGAAGACTGGACAAAACAGGCCGGGACCACGGTCCCAAAAGTGGGACGGCCGTCCCAAACCCATTTTAAGTGGGACGGCCGTCCCGGCCTTCCTGGGGGTCCCGCTCTGTGTAAATTTGCCATTTGGGACGGCCATCCCAGTCCAGACGGCCGTCCCAACCCAGACGGCCGTCCCAAAGTGCGCCAGCTGCAAAAAACTATAAATAGGAGGCTCATTTGCCACTTTTTCACACCACAGACACTCCAGAGAGCTCTGAAACACTTTAGAGCACTTGTCTACTTCTCTCTCTCTCTCGAATGATCTTTCCGATTGCCTTAAATAGGTAACAATCGGTTAAGGAATTATATTCCGGCATTTGATTCTTCTTTAAATTTTTAGTAGAGTCGATCTTGTATTGGTGAGGAGAGACTGTGTAGAGAGAGGGGTTGCCAAAACGCACCCTCACGGTTCGAGGTTCTCAATATAAAGCTTGCTACGGAGGTTCTTTTCAATTCCCTTCTCTTTTATTGTTTTATTTATTGTTTTATTGTTTTATTTAGCTTTATTATGTCATGAAGAATAGGATCATGTAGATAGCTATTTTAATATCTCTTTTATTGCTTTATTTAGCTTTATTCATCATTTTATACATGCAACATAGAATAAAATCATGTAGATAGCCATTTAATATTATGTAATAAAATAGGGTAATCGCGTAATTTCTCGTAGTCTTTATTTAAATGAATTAATCTGTCATAGGGAACCCGAAAGGGGCGTTGTGGGGTGCTAACACCTTCCCCACACGTAACTAACTCCCTTACCCAACTCTGGTTATAATGGCCAAGTGCGGTTTTTCTTAAAATCAACATTTTTTCCTTTTCCAATGTTTATGGTCAAAACATTGGTGGCGACTCCATAAGAACCCCTTTTCGAAAACCTTTTAAAACAAAAACGCGAGTCTAAACCATCTTTTCGCGACCGCTCGCATAAACGTTTCGAGACGTCCTCCGGACGTCGGAAAGGGACGGCGGCGACAACTCCCACAAGACAGCTCCCGAAGTCCTTGAGGGCCTTCAGAAAGAAATAGTCGGGGTTGCACCGGCGCCTCTGGCTCATGCAATAGAGGGCGAAGAAATTCGAGAGGGTAACTTTACCCTGACTCTCTTTCCGCCCGTGGACCGTCCTGACCAGCAGCTTGTGGTAGATACGGAGGGCGGGGGGAAGTGCGGAGCCCTTCAGTAGTGTTGGCAGGGTGTGCGCCCCGGTCAGCTCCTCCCACATTTCGCCGACGGTGAGGGTAGTGGGGCGTGCGCAGATGGCCTCCTGGTAATCCCGAGTCAGGACATCCTCGGGTTGGACGAATCCGATGGACACATTGAACTCGTCCAGGGTGGTGGTCTGGTACATCTCGCCCATGAAGTACGTCACCATTTTCGTCGGTGGGAGGCCCGACACCATGGAGGGGGTCTCGGAGTAGGAGATGGAGGCGAGGAATTCTATCACCGCCTGGGGATAGACGTGAGTAGGTGGAGACTAGAGGAGGAAGCGCCACCCTATGCTGTCGATGTGGGCGTGGACATCGTCTTCCCACCCAAACTCGGTGAGGATGCCGAAGTCCAGTCTCAGCATGGGGTGCCAAGTATACCCCCGGACGTGTTCTAGGCGGGCCTGGTGCAGTGGTGAAAGATGTGTGGGATCTTGCGGAGTGGGGGCTGTGGAGCTTCAAGGGCCGACAGCACCTCTTCTCTTTCTAGATTGGTCTCCTCGATGCATTTTGGTGGTAGGATGCTTGAAAGTGAGAGAAAGGAGGGTAGGAGTGCTAGAGAGGGTGTTTGAGACCCCCCCTAGGCCCCTCTATTTATAGATTTTTTGACCAACCTCGGGAGCACCGTCTGGACAATCAGGACCGCCGTCTCGAATTTGCGATATTCGGGACCGCCGTCTGGAACCTCGAGACGACGGTCTCAACTTTGGCCTTAAGCGAGACGGTCGTCTCGCCAAGCGAGAAGGCGGTCTCGTTTTTGGTCAAGTTGAGACGGCGGTCTCGTTAGTCGAGACGGCAGTCTCGTTTTGCTAAAAATCGAGACGGCAGTATGGACCTACGAGACGACGGTCTCATTTTTTAGAGGTTTTTTTTTTGAAGAAAATAGGACCTTGTTCAAAAACATTTTATGCATGCAATGTTTTCATGTTTGATGCCCTATGATGCCTATTTCATTAGTTTTTCAGAAGGATTTAACTGACATGTCGTGTAGAGACGAGTGTCCTCTGATCTGCGTTCTTGTATTTGGTTGTACCGTTCCGGACTTCTTGTGATCGAAGAATAATTTGATTTTTCTTTGCTTTTTCTTTTTCTCTCTTCATTTTTTGTAGAGCACACTTTGCCATGTTAGTGTCACTTTTTCTTCACTTTAGGGGTTTCAATCCTCTTGTTGACTATACGCCTCCATATTCCCAAATTAATTGTTAGAATAATGTTATGAGGGTCAAGAGAAAAGAAGTAAAAGGGAAAATTCAATGGCTTGTGTTTTAGACAGTCCATTTTATTTAGAAAAAGGTTTTTGTAAGAATGGATGGCTAAGGTTAGGCCTAGGTGTTTAAGCTTTTTGTCTAAGCAAATGTTTCCTTTTTTGTTTGTATTTGCGCCTTAGCTTATTTCCATTGCTTTTTATGGCTGGTTGTTTTCCCTAGATCTCCCTTTGGGTTTTCGAACTAGGATATTGTGTTTTGGTCCTATCTTTTGTCTAGGTTCCTTCTTTTTGTTTTTGTTTAGGAAATCCTAGCGGACTTTATTTTGTAACCCTAATTTTTGCCTAGGATACCCTTTATTTTTGTTCGGGTGTCCTACCGGGTTGACCCTATCTTTTGCGTAGCCCCCTTAGTGGGTTTCCTACCGGGTATTTTGCCATTTTCTTTTGGCCTTTGGCTTCTATGGGCTTTTTCCTTTTTTTTGTATTATTATTATTTTTTTCACAATATTTGGCGAAGCGTGACTTTATTTATGGTGAGGTAAAGCCTTATTTTATGCTTCTAATCAACTGGCTTGATTGTAATGGCAATGATAAATTTTGATTACTTGGATGCACTTTTTATTCTTCTTTCTTTTTTGTTTAGTTAGACAAGGTTATTGTGAGGTCAAGTTATGAAATAGCAAGAAGAGAAGAAGATAGTAAGAAGTGTATTCTTTATTAATTAATAAGGGAATATGTGCCCTGAAATGCCCGGGGGTCGGGCCAGCCCCGAGGGATAATCTCTAATAATCATTGGGTTTACATCCCTTAAGCGAAGAAAAAGATCTCCTAATGACTAGGGTAGCTCTTGACGCTTGCAATCCCCCGCTTTGGAATATTTGTTTGAGTGTGCGGAGGGGAGACTTCCCTTTTCTTCTCTCTGATCGGCCCTTAGTAGGGTCATATCCTAGGCCACACTTGAAAGGATTATCTTTGAATTTTGGGGGTCCCCTCATGCCTTGGGAATCTGCCCCCAGTCCTTGGCCAGGATGGTAACCATGTTTTATCATCATGCGGACTACCTTTGTGTTTTTGGGAAGTCTTTTTACGCTGGCAATTTCGAGCGCTTGATAAGATGTTTCAAGGGCCTCTTCAGCTGCATCCACATAGGGTTGGGTGGACGGTCCACTGATCAGGATATCATCTTCTTCTTGGACCCTGACCAATTTGTCATCCACTATGAACTTGACTTTCTGGTGGAGCGTTGAAGGTACTGCCTTAGCGTCATGAATCCAAGGCCTGCCGAGGAGACAACTATATGCCAGAGTAATATCCATTACATGGAAATCGACGTTGAAGATAGTGGGTCCAACTTGGATTGACAAATTAACTTCTCCCACTACTTCTCGTTTTGATCCTTCGAAGGCTCGAACGATAGTGCTGCTTGGGCGCAGATGGGTTCCTTGGATAGTCAACTTGTCAAGTGTGCACTTGGGCATCACGTTCAAGGATGACCCGTTATCCACAAGAACTTTGGCAATGAGGTACCCCTTGCACTTGATGGAGATGTGCAAGGGCTTGTTGTGATTTGACCCCTCGAGGGGGAGTTCTTCCTCTGTGAAGGTGAGGTGATCGCTTGCCGTAATGTGACCGACGATCCTCTCGACCTTTTCTTGGGATATGGTGTGAGGCACATGCGCTTCACTCAAGACCTTCATCAGGGCATTTCTATGCGGTTCCGAGCTCATCATTAGAGATAACAGAGTTATCTTAGCAGGTGTATGATTGAGCTGGTCAACAATGGAATACTCGCTTTGCCTTATTAACTGGAGTAATTCCTCTGTCTCCTCCTTTGATTCTTTATTTTCTTTTTCTGCGATCTTTTTATTTTTTCCTTTATTTTTGGGGGCATTTTCTTGTAAGTCCTTGGGGGAGTAGATTCTTCCACTTCTAGTCATGCCCCCAATGCCGGCTATATTGGTGATATCCTCCTTTATTGGTGAAGATTCTTCATATCTCCATGGTACAACTTTATTTGATTCGTAGGGGAAAGGACGCGGCGTAAATAGTTGCATGGGTGTCCTTGCCCCCTCTTCCTTATTGTTTTTGAGGACCAACGGTCGAGGTTTATTGTCCTTTTGTGGCGATTCAACCATTGGGGAAAGCTTGATTAGGAGTGGCTTTCTCTCCATTCTTCTGTTTTGGAAGACGTGTCAGTTAATCCTTCCTTTTTATTTTCTTATTTATTAAGAGTGAAGGAGGGGAAATTAAATATGCAAATGAATGATATGCATGCAAGTAGACAATTGTTGAATAAAGAAAAATTTCATTTATCCGTAGAAGGTGTACATTCCCTTATTCCATACTACGAAGCAACTTTTGATAGAAACGGAAAAGCCTAAAGAAACCCACAGGCGGGTCTTGATCTCTATGTAATTCCCTTTCGGCTTCCCAGACGTGATGAGCGAGTGTTTCGCTTTGCTTCTGGACTGCCTGGTGTAGACCCCAAATCTTGTCTGGCCCCATAATAAAGACCAGAAGACCTCCTATTTGAAGATGGACGAAGTCAAAGAAGCAACTAGGAGAGACTATTAGTCCCCATACTAGGATAGGAAGGATTTTCTACATTAAAATAAGGATTTTCGCCTTCAGGGATCGAGACCGCCATCTCACTTTTCGAGACTGTCGTCTCGCTATTCCTGCAAGTCGAGATGGCCGTCTCGTTTGGCGAGACAGCCGTCTCGCCACCTGCGAATGGCACGACCCCCTTCTCGTTTGGCGAGACAACCTTCTTGCCATTTTTACAAGGCGAGACGGCCGTCCTGAATGGCGAGATGGTTGTGTCAACCTTGTCAGATGAGACGGGCGTCTTGGCCTGACAGGCACGAATCCCTATAAATAACAGCACTTCCCCCCCTCATTCCACACGGATCTTCCACTTTCCCTTCTACAACTTCTTCAAATTCTCTTCCTAGAACCCCTCCGAAGCATTTTCGGAGTTTCTGAGAGTTTCTTAGAGATTTTTATAGCGTTTCCGAGAGATTTCTGGTGTTGTAAAGAGCGAAGGGCTACCAAAACACACCCTAATTTTCAAGAGTATTAATAGAAAGCTTGTCTCGGAGGTTTCTTCATTCTCTCCCTCTCTTTATTGCCTTTACTTTAATTAAATTGCATGATAGACATTAGGGTCATGTAGTCGTTATTTTAATTCCGTTAATAAAAGGGTAAAAGCATTTTTCACAAGTTTATTTATTAAATAGCTAGCCTATCATAGGGAACCCGAAAGGGGCGTCATAAGGGAACTAACACTTCCTTTACACGTAACTAACTCCCTTACCTAAACTCTGGTTTTAATGACCAAAGTTGGTTTTCGAAAACCAACGCCTTTTTACTCCTTTTTCGATGTTTCCGGTAAAAACATCGGTGGCGACTCCATAAGAACCCTTCAAAATTAGTTCTTGGGTTAGCCCGATTATCGGACAATCCAATAACACCTTTCTGAAAACCTCGCCCCTAGGTTCAGCCCGGTTATTGGACAACCTAAAGGCGTTGTAACCACACCCATAAAAATGCGAAAATGGGAAAGTCAGAACCATCGCGTCGCTCCGAACGCCTCGATTTGATGGCGGCGACAAATGGCCACTTCACTGGGGAAGCCTAGAGAGTTGATCCCATTTAGTGATGGGCCAGCTTAAATAAATAAACCAAGAAATTACGCTTTTACCCTACCTTGTATTATAACATGTTTTAATGCTTGACTTTAATAACTGTTGTTTGTTTATTTTTATGCAATTGTTTGAAATACGAACTGTACACAAACCCTTGCACACAACAGTTCCCTCTATACCCAGGGGCAAGTGAGAAATCCATAGGGAGTGGGTGGCAGGTATGGTTCACTGTAGTGATGGCCTTGTGCCCACCAGTGTGATCGGAAACCACCACTCAAGGTGATAACCTTCCTCTTTTGGCATGAAGACTGACTATGGCCTTAGTGCTAAGCATGGTCGGAAGGCTGTAGAGTGGGGACCCTATAATGGGGGCACCTTGGGGGCCTTAGCCTTGGTGAGAACAGTTAGAACCTACTTTCGTCAATGCACTTTTTTGCAGGAAAACCCTACCTCGTTATTAAAATGACTTCTCGCCTGTCGCGGATGATTGAATTGTGTGCGCATGATTTGTTTGTTGCATTTGTTTGTTGCATAGCATAACCAAACAATAGAAAAATCACAAAAAACATTTTTGCAATAAACGCCCTTATCTCGGACAGTCTACCTTTTAGCTAGCCTGGTTTTCAGGTTCTTTGTAAGGTAAGTAGCCACGCAGTCCGACAGAAGAGATAAGGGACGCTAAATATCATTCTTTCGCATAAAGCCATTTTTTTGATCTCGGACAGTCTGTCTTTTAGCTAGCCTGGTTTCAGGTTCTTTGTAAGTTAAGTAGTCACGCAGTCTGACAGAAGAGATAAAAGGCTATAAAATAAAAAATAAAAATCGAATAAAAATCCAAATCAAATCTAGAAAATAAATAAGATGATCTTTGACAAAATCAAATCATTCATATTACATCATATCATGAGTGGAGAAAAACCAAGAGGGAAAATAAAAAAGAGAGAGCACATCTGGCATCATCCAAACAGAGTCTCTCATACATAAGCACATTCATATTAGTTCCACACTCAACATGCATTAATGAACTTCTCTCGGGCATTCTAGAAATTGGTTGGTCCTCTCCCCATCCGAACTCGTGCACAGAAAGCCAGAGCAATGGAGAATATGGAAGAACAAAATCGTAAGCTTACTACAGAGGTTAACACCCTTAGAGAGCAAATGGCCCAATTGATGGAGGTCGTACGTCAGGCTCAGAACAAGGGCGAAGACCAAGCTGAGCATGCCCCCCACCAGGAAGAGGAAGAAGAAGAATTCCTCTACGAGACACATCTCCAGTCTAACGCTCGGACTGCCCGTATCCACGTATCCAAGATCTCCGCCCTAGAAGAAAGACTGAAGGCGGTAGAAGGGAACAACTTTGACATCAAAGAGGTGGCGGACATGTGCCTGGTAAAGAACATCTATTTCCCTCCAAAATACAAAATCCCAGACTTCCCTAAGTACGCCGGGTTGACCTGCCCAAAGAACCATCTTACGATGTACAGTCGTAAGATGGTCGTGCACGCTGAAAATGAAAAACTCCTGATCCACTATTTCTAGGAGAGTCTGGCCGACACAGCTCTCAACTGGTACATGCAGTTAGAGAGAGGGCAGGTCCAAAACTAGAAACAGTTGGCTGACGCTTTCCTTCATCGTTACCGATACAACATCGATCTGACCCCTGATAGGTCAGATCTCAGAGCCCTGGGCAAAAGGAACGAAGAACGCTTCAAAGCGTACGCCAAAAGATGGAGGGAAATGGCCGCCCAAATAGAGCCTCCTTTGACAGATAAGGAAACAGTGGCTATGTTAATAGATTCACTGACTGGAGCGTACTACGATAAGGAAATAGTCACTGTGGGGGAAAGAGTAGAGCAGGGACTAAGAAGTGGGAACATAGCACAGTCTTCCCATGCCGGCGTCTCATTTAGAAAACCTGCTGGCAAGAAGAAGGACGAAGCTGTGCACGCAATTAATTTCGCTACTCCTTCTTCTACTCCACAAGCGGCTCGGCAACCTCGCAAGAAAGAGAGGAAGTTCACTCCCATCTCAACTTCCTATGGTAAATTGCTGCCTCAGCTGGTGGAGGCCAAACTCTTGACCTGCGTCCCTCCAAAGAAGCAGATGGAGCCTCCCTACCCCGAGTGGTACAAATCAAACGAGAAATGCGATTACCAATCGGGTTCACCCGGGCACTAAACAGAAAATTGCTTGACCCTTAAGTATCGGGTCCAAGAATTGATCGACGCTGGGTGGATAACTTTTGATGCCTCTGCTTTTGATGTCGACGCCAAACCTCTGTCTAAGCCAGAGTAGTAGAGAGGGAGGATTAGGAGGATCAGCCCCT
This sequence comes from Sphenostylis stenocarpa, assembly GCA_963425845.1. Taxonomy (NCBI): domain Eukaryota; kingdom Viridiplantae; phylum Streptophyta; class Magnoliopsida; order Fabales; family Fabaceae; genus Sphenostylis; species Sphenostylis stenocarpa. The sequence goes on from OY731404.1 coordinate 36,933,309, forward strand.
AGGGTTCTTTTTTTTAAGCTTTCTTTTGTATTTCCTGCGGTCCCCGCCCGTGGCCGCAGGAAATTTGATTAAAAGGTCTTGTACATACACTTTTGTTTTCCTTAATACATGAGGCATTTTGTCACATCCATTTCCTTCATTTTTTTCCCTCTTCTATTTATTATTCTTCCAAAGATAATTGAATAATAAAATCTATGACTAAAACAGAACCTAAAACACATCATGTCTGTGATTGATGAATCTCTATGGATCCCGGAAGTCAAAGGTGAATGGGTCGAGTCCGACAGTGAGCAGGGGACCATTTCCCCGGACATGCAAAGAATGATGGAAAAAGAAGCACGCAGTATACAACCGAATCAGGAAGAAACGGAAACTATCAATTTGGGGGAAGGGGATGATGAGAGAAAGATAAGCATTGGCACCCAAATAGAAGGTAGCATAAGGGAAGGATTAATATAGCTTCTAAAAGAATATATGGATGTATTCGCCTGGTCCTATCATGACATGCCCGGGCTCGACACAAGTATAGTAGAGCATCGGCTGCCATTAAAAGAAGGGTTTCGACCTGTCAAGCAAAAACTCAGAAGAGTCAAGCCAGATTGGTCCTTAATGATTAAGGAAGAGGTGCAAAGACAACTGGACGCCAATTTCCTAGTAATGTCCAAGTACCCGGAGTGATTGGCCAACATAGTACCTGTCATAAAAAAGAACGGCAAAGTCAGGGTATGTGTGGATTATAGGGACCTCAATCGAGCAAGTCCAAAGGATGACTTTCCCCACCACATATAGACACACTAGTAGACTATACCGCTACCAATACGCTTTATTCCTTCATGGATGGGTATGCGGGGTACAATCAGATCAAACTGGTTGTTGAGGATAGAGAAAAAACCTCTTTCATCACACCATGGGGCACCTTTTGCTACCGTGTAATGCCTTTTGGACTCAAGAATGCAGGGGCTACCTATCAAAGGGCTTTGGTCACATTGTTCCATGACATAATCCACAAGGAAATAGAGGTGTATGTGGATGACATGATCGCCAAGTCCAGAAATGACATGGACCACCTTCAATATCTCAAGAAACTGTTCGATCGACTTCGAAAGTATCAACTCAAATTAAACCCGGCAAAGTGTACTTTCGGAGTACAGTCAGGAAAACTTTTGGAGTTCATCGTCAGCAAAAGAGGAATCGAAGTGGACCCCGACAAAACCAAGGCAATTTTGGAAATGCCCCAACCAAGCACGGAAAAGGAGGTCAGAGGTTTTCTGGGTCGAATTAACTATATTGCCCGTTGCATCGCACAGTTGACGGATAAATGTATACCCATCTTTAAACTGTTGCGCAAAAATCAACCAACGGTGTGGAATGAAGAATGCCAACAAGCGTTCGATAAAATCAAAACATGCTTAACCAATCTGCCAGTATTGGTACCACCCGTTGAGGGGAGACCTCTGATCCTATATTTATCAATACTCGAAGAGTCCATGGGATGTGTACTTGGTGAACAAGATGAAACTGGGAAGAAAAAATGAGTCATTTATTATCTTAGCAAGAAATTCCTAGACTATGAAACCCGTTATACACCATTTGAAAAGACCTGTTGCGCATTGGTATGCGTCACTCAGCGTCTTCGACAATATATGACTCGACACACAACATGGTTGGTTTCCAAAATGGACCCAATCAAGTACCTCTTCGAGAAGCCCATTCTGACCGGAAGAATAGCTAGGTGGCAAGTGCTCCTCTCAGAGTTCGACATCATTCATGTCACCTAGAAAGCTATTAAAGGTAGCCTCCTAGCGGATTATCTAGCCCATGGATCAACAAACGAGTATCAGTCTCTACAAGATGACTTTCCCGATGAATATATCATGCACATCGAACACGAAGAGACCAAAGAAGAGGCATGGACCATGTTCTTCGACGGGGCCTCAAACATGCTTGGACATGGGATAAGAGCTATTTTGATATCCCCTGAAAAGAAATACATCCCCGTAACGGCCAGGCTAAATTTTGACTGTACCAACAACATAGCCGAATACAAAGCATGTGCGCTAGGAATCCAAGCAGCTCTGGATCATGGGGTTACTAAACTTAGAGTCTTCGGCGATTCATCCCTTGTCATCTATCAACTTAAAGGTGAATGGGAAACCCAAAACTCCAAATTAATCCCATATCTAGAGCACATCCATGATTTAGTATCAAAAATAGAAAGCATCACCTTCCAGTATATTCCTCGGGAAGACAATCAATTTGCTGACGCCCTTGCCACTCTATCATCCATGTTTTCTTTAGGTCAAGAGCATGAGATGCCAATCATCCAAATTAAGCTGCATGACAAACAAGCTTTTTGCATGACAGTAAATGGCGAGCACGACCAAAATCCTTGGTATCATGACATCAAACAATATCTCATGAGGGGCGAATATCCCGAAGGAATCAATAACAATGATAAAAGAATAATTCGTAAGAGGGCAGTAGGTTTCACGTTGATTGAAGGAACCCTCTACAAAAAGAGTCTCGATTCCACTCTCTTAAGGTGTGTGGACCAAGAAGAAGCCCAAACCTTGATAAGAGAAATCCACAAAGGAACTTTTGGGACCCACGCACCTGGGCATGTCATGGCAAAGAAGATCTTAAGGGCAGGATATTTTTGGTCCACAATGGAAGCTGATTGTCACCAATATGCTAAAAAGTGTCACAAGTGCCAAATCTATGCTGATAATATTCATGTGCCGCCCGCACCTCTCAGTACCCTGGCTACACCATGGCCATTCTCTATGTGGGGCATGGACGTCATCGGACCCATCGAGCCCAAAGCGTCTAATGGTCATCGTTTTATCTTAGTGGTCATTGACTATTTCACTAAATGGGTTGAGGCAGCATCATATGCACATGTAACTAGAAAAGTGGTGACCACCTTCATCAAGAAAAATATTATATGTCGGTATGGCATCCCTCATAGGGTCATTACTGATAGTGGGACCAATCTCAATAATAAGATGATGGAGGAACTATGTCAAGACTTCAAAATTCAACACCACAATTCTTCTCCGTACCGACCAAAAATGAACGGTGCAGTAGAGGCAGCCAATAAGAACATTAAGAAAATCATCCAGAAGATGGTAGTAACCTACAAAGATTGGCATGAAATGCTTCCCTTCGCCTTACACGGCTACCGAACGTCAGTGCGAACCTCCACAAGGGCTACTCCGTTTTCCCTCGTGTACGGAATGGAGGTCGTACTACCAGTAGAGGTCAAAATACCCTCCCTACGAGTTGTTATGGAAGCAAAATTAACAGAAGCCGAATGGGTTCAAAGCCGGTACGATCAGCTAAACCTAATCGAAGAAAAACGGCTGGACGCCATATGTCGGGGGCAAGTTTATCAAAAGAAAATCAAGAAAGCCTACAACAAGAAAATCAATCCCCGCACCTTCCGAGAAGGGGATCTGGTAATAAAGAAACTGCTTCCAGCCCAGAAAGACAAAATTGGGAAATGGACAGAAAACTATGAAGGACCTTTTGTGGTCAAGAGAGCCTTCTCAGGAGGAGCTCTTATCCTCACCAAAATGGACGGAGAAGAACTTCGACATCCAGTCAATTCAGATGCGGTAAAGAAATACTACGCCTGAAGACATTGCTCATGACCCGTTAGGATGAAAACTCGCAAAGAGCATCTTGGGCAAAAGATAGGGTCCATATTCCTCGCTAGGATACGTCCTAGGCAAAAATTAGAGGTTTCAAAAAAAAAAAAAAGGGAGCAATGATTACCTTAGCCGAAAACCGCAAAGGCGACTAAGGTAATACCTTTACAGAAGCAAGCAGACTTCGCATGATCTTCACTCCGAGCTCGAGCATCTCAATTGAAGCAACCAAGAAAAACAGAGAAATAGAAATCACGGGCATGATTGTTATATCCTATACAACTTAGCCAACCTCGGCCTACCCTGCTTATAAATTCCTTTATAAATCCTCCTGTAAAAATAAACCATTCGGTTATATCAATAAAAATTGTTTTCTCTTCTCTTTACCTACTTGTGAGAATGCCTCTGTATTAACAAAACATGAGCATGCATAAAACAAGCAATACGATAAAGCATAAGAAAGAAAAAGAAAACAAGATCAAAATAAATAGCGCCTGCTAGGACAGTCTCAGGCAAAAATAGGGCAGCCTGCTAGATCGAAAACCCGCAAAGGGCGGTCTAGGCAAAAGTTAAGGCCTTCATAAAATGAAAAAAGCCCGCCAAGTTATCCTAGGCAAAAATTAAGGCAAGCCTGCTAGATCGAAAACCCGCAAAGGGCGGTCTATACAAAAGATAGGGATAAACCAAAATTTCATAAGAATAATCACGGGATAACAGCAAAGAAAGTATCGGTCACTTTCTAGATGCCCCCAACTAAAATAGATTGCATCAAGAGCATCCACGCACAAGTAGTTGCACAAAAAGGACTTTGTCAAAATCAAAACAAACAAATATACTTCAGACCAAAAAGCATTCATATAGAAAGATTAGCTTTGTGCTTGCATTCGAAAATAGGAAGCACTTAGGAGTATCCGGTAAGACTTCGCCAACTTTACCAAAAATATGCATTAACCAAGAGTTTCTTCGACGACCAACAAAGAAAACAAGACTACCCGACAACCAGCGAAGTTGGATGACCACCACCAAAGGATCAAAATCAAAGAATCCCCATCAACCAACAAGCTGGATGAACACCAACAAAATCCCCGGCACAATCCGAACGACCATTCCTAGAAAAGACAAACAAAGACAAGAGAACGCATCTCGACGCTCGGCGCATGAGCCACCTGAGCAGTAAGCCGCCACCACCACCAGTCCTACGCAGTGGACTGTACCAGCCTGATAGGGAGTTCATACCTATCAACTCGCGCACGCGGTGCGCCTGATTTGCGCTCGAGCTGGATCAATAAGTCGCAACTACCAGCCTGATGGGGGGTTCATACTCATCCAATCCGAGGCACAAGCGGACTGCAACTACCAACCTGATGGGGGGTTTATATCCATCAACCGAAGGATCAGCTACCATCAGAAGGAGTATCCTGAGGTTCTACCATGTGCCAACCAAAGGGATCGGCTACCGTCAGAAGGAGTATCCTAGAGGTGCACAACACAACTTTTCCCCAGAAGATCAATCGCCGCAAGACGGGATGTCCGAAGGGTAACCGGGCAAGAGGGTTAACTCCTTTACCCTCCAGTCGATCTTCTTGGCACGACAGGCCAACAGTCGACTGGTCAGGTAAAGGGGGGGCAGCTGTAGACCCCAAATCTTGCTCAGCCTCATAATAAAGACCAGAAGACCTCCTATTCGAAGATGGACGAAGCCTAAGAAGCAACTAGGAGAGACTATTAGGCCCCATACAAGGATAGGAAGGATTTTCTGCATTAAAATAAGGATTTTCGCCATTAGGGATCGAGACCGCCATCTAGCTTTTCGAGACCACTGTCTCGCCATTCCTGCAAGTCAAGACCACCGTCTCGTTTGGTGAGACGGCCGTCTTTATAACCCCTAATTTTGTCCGGCCACTCAATAAAGGCTAAGAAGACTTTCTATCTGAAGATAAAGCTTTGGTGGACGTCTATCAGCATCAATCGACTTCCGAATAAAGAAAGGAAAGCTTCTCGGGAGTCCCAGAACACAAAATCTAGCCAAAACACTCGAGATGGTCGTCCCAATCAGCCCAGACGGCCGTCCCACATGCCAGACAGCCGTCTCGGCCATTTTTGTATCTTGGGACGACCGTCCCAAATCCTAGACGGCCGTCCCGGCCTCCCCAAACGACCATTCCTGTTTTCTGCACCCCAAACGGCCGTCCCGAGCTGCCAGGCTGAAAAAACTATAAATAGGAAGCTCATTTGAGCGTTTTTCACACTCCAAACACTTGTCTTCTCTCCCTCTTTCAAATGAACTCTCTGATTGCCTAAAAAGATAACAATCGGTTAAGAAATATTCTTCCAGCATTCGATTCTTCTTAAAATTTTAGTAGAGTCGATCTTGTATTCGGGGAGGAGAGTCTTTGTAGAGCGAGGGATTGCCAAAACGCATCCTCATAGTTAAAGATTTACAATAAAAAGCTTGCTACGGAGGTTCTTTTCACTTATCTTCTCTTTTATTGCTTTATTTATTGCTTTATGTATGCAATAGAAAATAAAATCATGTAGATAGCCATTTTTAAAATATTGTATAATAAAATAGGGTAATAGCATAATTTCTCTTAATCTTTACTTGATGAATTAATCTGTTATAGGGAACCCGAAATGGGCGTCGTGGGGTGCTAACACCTTCCCCATGCATAACTAACTCCCTTACCTAACTCTGGTTATAATGGGCAAGTTTGGTTTTTCTTAAAATCAACGCCTTTTTATCCTTTTCCAATGTTTATGGTCAAAACATTGGTGGCGACTCCATAAGAACCCTTTTGTGAAAACCTTGCTTTTATTAGAGGATAGTTCAGTTATTGAGCACCTCGGAAGCAATGAACACATTTAAAAATAAAAAACGAGTCTAAACCATCTTTTCGCGACCGCTCGCATAAACGTTCGAGATGTCCCTAGACGTTGGAACGGACGGCGGCGACAGTCTCGCCACTTGCGAATGGCGAGATTCCCTTCTTGTTTGGCGAGACGGCCGTCCCGAATGGCGAGACGGCCGTCTCGGCCTGACAGGCGCAAATCCCTATAAATAGCAGCGCTTCCCCCGCTCATTCCACATGGATCTTCCACTTTCCCTTCTACAACTTCTTCAAATTCTCTTCCTAGAACCCCTCCGAAGCATTTCCGGAGTTTCTGAGAGTTTCTTAGAGATTTTTATAGCGTTTTCGAGAGATTTTCGGCGTTGTAAAGAGCGAAGGGTTGCCAAAATGCACCCTAATTTTCAAGAGTATTAATAGAAAGCTTGCCTCGGAGGTTTCTTCATTCTCTCCCTCTCTTTATTGCCTTTACTTTAATTAAATTGCATGATAGACATTAAGGCCATGTAGTCGTTATTTTAATTCCGTTAATAAAAGGGTAAAAGCGTCTTTTCACAAGTTTATTAATTAAATAGCTGGCCTATCATAGGGAACCCGAAAGGGGCGTCGTAAGGGAACTAACACTTCCTTTACACGTAACTAACTCCCTTACCTAAACTCTGGTTTTAACGACCAAAGCTGGTTTTCAAAAACCGACGCCTTTTTACTCCTTTTTCGATGTTTCCGGTAAAAACATCGGTGGCGACTCCATAAGAACCCTTCAAAATTAGTTCTTGGGTTAGCCCGGTTATCGGACAATCCAAGAACACCTTTTCGAAAACCTCGCCCCTAGGTTCAGCCTGGTTATCGGATAACCTAAAGGCGTTGTAACCGGACCCATAAAAATGCGAAAAATGGAAAGTCAGAACCATCGCGTCGCTCCGACCGCCTCGTTTTGATGGCGATGACACCTGGCTCATATCTTCACTGTACTTTTTGTAAGAATTAATGGTTAAGTTCAAGAGGAGGGGTGAATTGAACTTTTGAAATCTTTTTCGAAAAACACTCTTTCTTTTGGAAGAATGGTTAATCTTTATCCAATCTTTTATTAGGCAGATTTGGTTTTAAACAAAGCAAGAATATAAACCAGAAATGAAAAGAGATAAAAGCAGAAATACAACACAAGAGTTTATACTGGTTCACTCTTTCCCAGAGCTACATCCAGTTCTTGAGAAATCTGCCAAGTTCCACTAATTCCAAGTGAAAATACAAACCAGTAAATATACACCAATCTACCCCAAGAACTATCTTACAACACCACAAGATAGACTCTTGAATTAACCGCCCAGTAACCAAACTCAGTTACTGTAACCAGTGTAGATTCAAACCCAATCTACACAATTAACCTTTGTACAAGTGTATGAAAAGAATAAACCTGGACTGCAGCTTTAACAATATAGAAGTCCAGAAGCAATTTCCCTAACTCAGAACTTTCTCTCGTGATGAACTTTTAACAATCTTGATCTAAACGCCTTATGATATGAAAATTTTTATGAATGCACAGAGAAAGGCACGAATATGAGAGCTCTAAGATTACTTTCAAATGTTTTCCAAATTGTATTCTCAAAAGAGAAATCAAAACTGTATTTATAGAGTAAAAGAGAGATACTGATAGATTCAATCGATTTAAAATGATATTTCAATCGATTGATTTCATTTAAAACTCATTCAATCGGTTAATTCGAGTTTTCAATGGATTGAAACAGTTAGAAGAAAAATGGTAGCTCTCTGTTTCAACAGATTAAAATATATTTCAACAGATTGAAATCCTGTGATACCTTAGAATGAAAAAAATGATCTCTCTGTTTCAACAGATTAAAACTCATTTCAACAGATTGAATTTCTGAGATACTTCAAAGTGAAAAATAGCATCTCTCTGTTTCAACAGATTGAACTTGATTTCAACAGATTAAAATTGTGAAACCTTTAATATGGAAAAATCATTAAGAACATTTTAACCTGTTGATTCTGTGATTCAATCAATTAAAATTTTGACTGTATATGAACATTTCCTATGTTAAGTGATTTTAACAGATTGAAACTTCTTTTTAACAGATTGAAAAACTCAGTTTGTTCTTTTAATGCTTAAAGATTGGTTTTTCATGCAGTAAAATAAGTTCTATGAAATGCATCATTTATAGGCGCTTATCACAAGATCTACTGAAACCATCAAGAGATTAAATTCTAAACCTATAACCTATTCACCTACACACCCACAAACTAAACTCTATATGTCTTCATCAAATCCAACAAGTGCTTCAATCTCCCCTATCGCCGCCTCCCCAAAAGAGGGGGCGCGGTCGGAGCGACGCGATGGTTTTTTTACTCTTCTTTGATTTTCGCGTTTTTTATATTGGTGGTTACAACGTCCTTAGGTTGTCCGATAACCGGGCTAACCTAGAGACGAGGTTTTCAAAAAGTGTCCCTGGGTGGTCCGATAACCGGACTAACCCAAGGACTTATTTATTTTGGGTTCTATGGAGTCGCCACCGATATTTTTACCATAAACATCGGAAAAGGGGTTAAAAAGGCGTTGGTTTTCGAAAACCAACTTTGGTCATTAGAACCAGAGTTGGGTAAGGGAGTTAGTTACGTGTAAAGGGAGTGTTAGTCCCTTTACGACGCCCCTTTCGGGTTCCCTATGACAGGCCGAATTTATTTGTGAATAATTAAACTTGGAAAATTGCGCTTTTACCCTTTTTATTATGCGAAATTTAAATATATGACTACATTGCCCTAGCTTCTATTGCGTAATTTAAATAGCAGTAATTTAAAAAAGAGAATGAGGATATGCACCTCCAAAGCAAGCTTTTATATTCAAAAAGAGGGTGCGTTTTGGCAACCCTTCACTCTACACTCTCAGAAACTCCGGAAATGCCTCGGAGGGATTCTTAAGAAGATTTAGAACGCTCAGTCTATGCCTAAAGACGCTCAGAAACTCCGGAAATGCCTCAGAGGGATTCTTAGAGAGAGAAAATCTAGAGAGAAGGGAGAGCTCTTGCTGCTTGGTGTGGAAATGAGGGGGGGAGAGCCCCTATTTATAGTTTTTCGCGCTGTCAGGGTCCAGACCACCGTTCTCGCCTGACAGGGTCGAGACCACCGTCTCGCTCATGTCACGGGGTCGAGACCGCCGTCTAGAAAATCCAGACCGCCGTCTCGACTTGGCGAGAATCGAGACCGCCGTCTGGAAAACCCAGACCGCCGTCTCGTTTTTGCGAGTGTCGAGACCGCCGTCTGGAAAGTCGAGACGGCGGTCTCGTCCCTTCAAGGAGAGAAACTTTATTTTTGGGTCGAAAAACCTTCCTATCTTGGTACGGGAGCCTAATAGTCTCTCCTAGTGGCTTGTTAAGCTCCGGCCGTCTTCAAATAGGAAGCTTTCTGACTTTATTTGGAGGCCGGGCAAGATTTGGGGTCTACATCCCCCTATTTGATGGAGACAAATAACCACTGCACCTGCATGAACAATAACAGAACAGAGACATATATGATTTTGTGATGTGTGTGTAGTGTCAGTTATAAGTACTTCTCCCCCTATTTGACTTCATCAAAAAGTGTTTAATTACAGTCCATAAGTACCACGTAGGTACAAAAAAAACAAAAGAAACAAGTGAACTTAAAGCATTTAAAAGGAAACTTCACTCATCACCATCCCAGGGACCCTGATTGAATTGGAGGTCTCCAATTCTGTTGAAGATATCCTCCAGTTGATTATCAATGTGCTGAAATCTGGCAATGGAGTCTTCATAGAGTCGATGCTGGCGAGCTTGCAGAGCAAATGTAATCTCCATGTGCCTCCTTTGATTTGTTTGTATTTCATTCATCTGACGCAGCATAGTCCGTTCGAACTGTGAAAGAGGCATGCCACGGTCAGGTTGTGCAATATAAGGAATTACTTCCAATGGAGACTGCTCTTCCATGACATCTTCCATAGGGTCTGTTTGTCTTGCTTCAGCAGCACTTGGAACACCAGTATTCTCATCTTCTTCTTCTTCTTCTTCTTCTTCTTCTTCTTCTTCTTCTTCTTCTTCTTCTTCTTCTTCTTCATCTTCGACTTCTTCTTCTCTCCCAACTTCTTCTTTTGAAATCCACTCACCATCAATCTTGATGAATCCCATTTTATGAAGGATGGAGTTGTTAACCTCATTTGTGGGGCAAATGATTTCAGCCAATTCTCCTTCCAAGTCAATACCAAAATGAGTTAGAAATTTAGAAATTAGGATTGCATAAGGATACCTAAAATCACTTAGCCTTTTTGCTTTGATCATATGGTCCTTGATGACAAACACCCAGTTTACTCTGATTTTGTGATGGATACAGTACATCAGCACCAAATCACCTTCATTTAGTACTGCATGATTGCTCCCCCTAGGAGTAAGTTGTCAGGCCACTATGAACGCAAGAATTCTTTCTTCAAGGTTAAGCTTTCCAGTGTTGAAGGAACTCCCAGAGTCACGCTTATTTCTCAAACACGAGCGAAAGTATTGGACTTTGTTGAATTCTTCTACATCAGAGGTATACCCTTTAGTGACTTTCACTCCTTCATCCTTCATTCCAGCAACATTTTTCCAGACAGTGGGAGTAATCTCTATTTCCACTCCTTTAACTTGAGTTTTGAGTGTAGAGCCTTCAAATGACAGATTAGTGAAGAAAACTTTAATAAGATCTCGGATAGATTTTACCATTGAGCTCAAGGAACTTCGAAGCTTCGGTGTTGCAAGCAGCTTTCCGAACACCTCCGAATCCTTCAAGATCCAACCACGAGAATTTCGTAACCTTGGGAATATTAATTTGTTTCTTGCTCATTTCGTGAATGAATAAGTCCATCTTTTCTTGGTTCCCATTGAACCAGGATTCAATGCGCCATCCTCCTGATGTTTCTTGCACAACAGCTGAGGATTCTCCTTTGCTGAACTACTTCCTCCCGAATTTGGTGCGCTTGAACATTTTGTTTTGAGAGATGAACCGAAAAACAGAGAAGAGAGAATTTCAAGGAGAGAGTACAAGATTTTCGAATCACTATTGCATGTTAAAAAGGAATGAGACCCTTCATCTACTTTGAATAGTCAATTTTGTCTTTTTGTAAATTACTCGTCGTTCCGCTCCATGCGTCGAGATGGTAAAGGCAGAGAGAGAGAGAAAGAGAGTTGTTACTGTGATATTCAATTACCTTCACATCTGATTTCCAATCACAGTCATTCAACTTTTATTGGATAACTATTACATTAAAGAGAGTAGCTGAAGTTGGATCCAGTTGCACAGGCACTCAACTCAATCTGCAGTAAGTGATTAGAGGCAACACATACATTACTAACCTTAGAAAAAAATTAACCAATTGATTTTCCATAAAATCAATTGATTTTCATTTACTGATATAGATGCAGATCATCACAAGTAAAATAAATCGATTGAATCGAAGATTTAATCGATTGATTTGTAAAAGAAAAAACCTGCAGAGCTACAGAGTTATTGAAATAAATCGATTAAAAGCTTATTTAATCGATTAAACTGGTAATACATCATGAACAGAGATTGAGAATCGTAAAATCAATAGATTATTTCGCAATTTCAATCGATTAAAACACATAATTTCAAAATTTTCAATCAATTTAATCGATTGAACATGTTATCAACCTCGTTAAAAAGCACAAGTATCATAATAAAGAATAAATTATTCAATACTAGATATATCCGTAATTCCTAATTCAGTTCTAAGCATATTAAGTCTATCTCTAGGGAGTGGTTTGGTGAACAAGTCAGCTAATTGTTTCTCAGTTTCAATGAATAAAATTTCACAATCACCCCTAGATACATGTTCTCTAATAAAGTGATGTCTAATTTCAATATGCTTAGTTCTAGAGTGTTGAATAGGATTTTTAGTTAGATTAATTGCACTAGTATTATCACAAACCAGAGGTACCGTGTTGAGAAATACTCCATAATCTTTCAATTGTTGTTTAAGGTAGATACTCTGAGCATAACAACTCCCGGTTGCTATGTATTCAGCTTCAGCAGTTGAAAGAGCTACACATGCTTGTTTTTTGTTGTGCCATGATATGAGACTCGCTTTCCAAGAAATGGCATGTACCGCAGGTACTTTTCCTATCCAATCTACATCCCGCAAAGTCGAATCGAAAATCCAACAAGTTTAAGAGATGCACCTTCAGGATACCATAGTCCAACATTAATGGTTCCTTTAAGGTACTTGAGAATCCTTTTAGCAATGGTGAGGTGAGATTCCTTTGGATTTTCCCGAAATCTAGCACAAAGACAAACACCGAACATAATGTCGGCCTACTAGCAATCGATATAGAAGAGATCCAATCAAACCTCTATATTTAGTTTGATCAACTGATTTCACTTTTTCATCTAAATCTAGACAAGCAGTTAGTAGACATGGGTGTGGAGGATTCTTTGCAATTATGCATATCGAATTTCTTCAACAACTCATTACAAGATTTAGATTGATTTAGGAAAATACCATCCCTTAATTGCTTAACCTGGAGACCAAGGAAGAAATTCAATTCTCCCATCATAGACATTTCAAATTCACTTTGCATTTCCTTAACAAACTTATTACACAAGGCTTTATTAGTAGAACCAAAGATGATATCATCAACATAAACATGCACCAAAATAATGTCAGATCCAGATTTCTTAATGAATAAGGTTTTGTCAACTTCACCTCGTTTGTAGCCTTGATCAATTAAGAAATTACTTAGCCTCTCATACCATTGTCTAGGAGCTTGTTTTAATCCATAAAGAGCCTTTTTCAACTTGTAGACATGTTCAGGATGCTTGTGATTTTCAAAACCAGGAGGCTGAGCAACATAGACTTCTTCATTAATGAGTCCATTTAGAAAGGCACTCTTGACATCCATCTGAAGTAATCTGAAACCACTAATACAAGCATAAGCTAATAACAGTCTAACAGCTTCAAGTCTAGCTACTGGTGCAAAGGTTTCATCAAAATCAATTCCTTCCTGTTGATTATATCCTTTGGCTACCAACCTAGCTTTATTTCTAGTAATAATGCCGTGTTCATCTAATTTGTTTTTGAATACCCACTTAGTACCAATTACATTGATATCTTTGGATTTAGGAACTAATTCCCACACATTATTTCTTTCAAACTGATTAAGCTCATCATGCATGGCACTAACCCAATATTCATCATTTAATGCATCCTTAACAATTTTAGGTTCAATTTGTGAAATGAATGCCATATGATTGCAGAATTGATTAAGAGAATGCCTAGTGGATACTCCCTTATTTATTTGTCCAATGACATTGTCTAGAGAAAGATCTCTTGGGACAATCCATTCTTTAGGAAGCTCATCCAAGATATCTTCTTCCTCGTTCTTCAGCAATTCTTTCCGGTGGATCAGCCTTTTGTAGGATCAATTGACTGATCACCTTCTTTGACAATATGCCGATCTAAACCATCGGGATGTTTTAACCGATAAGAATTATCAGCTAAATCATCATCATCATCGCAGAGCACTGTTGTTTTATTCTCGCAACACTCGAGGAGAATCATTAAAAACAACATGTACCGATTCTTCAACAGATTTTAGTCTTAAATTATAGACTCTATATGCATGACTATTAGAAGAATAGCCAAGAAAGATCCCTTTATCGATTTTTCATCAAACTTGCCAATATTTTCTTTCCCATTGTTTAACACAAAACATGTACATCCAAAAACCCTGAAATAGTTTATGTTGGGTTTTCTTCCTTTGTAAAGTTCATATGGGGTTTTCTTAAGAATGGGTCTAATCAAAACTCTATTCAAAACATGACAAGCTGTGTTTACATCATCTGCCCAAAAGTATTTAGGTAAGGCATTTTCACAAAGCATTGTTCTAGCCAGTTCCACAAGGGATCTGTTCTTTCTTTCCACAACACCATTCTATTGAGGAGTCCTTGGAGTAGAAAAGTTGTGCTTTATGCCATACTTTTCACAGAATAATTCAAGCTTTTCATTTACAAATTCTCCACCATTGTCACTTTGAATAGAAGTAATGACATAACCTTTCTCATTATGTAGAACCTTGGCAAGCTTTTTAAAAGATTTGAAAGAATCAGATTTGGCTTTTAGAAATATATTCCAAGTAAATCTGGAAAAATCATCAACAATTACCATGATATAGAGATTACCACCTAGGATTTTATTTCTTGAAGGACCAACCAAATCCATGTGAAGCAGTTCCAAAGGTCTAGAAGTAGAAACAATGTTTTTGTTTGGAAAGGATTTTCTAGTTTGTTTACATTTTAAAAAGCTTCAAAGATTTTGTCTTTCAGAATTTGAAGCTTAGGTAGCCCAGAGACTAAATCTTTAGAGATCAGTTTGTCAAGAAGATTAAGATGAATATGTGCAAGTCTTCTATGCCATAACCAAGATTCTTCTTCTTTAGTAAGAAGACAACTTTGAGATGAGATAGAATGCTTGATATCTAGCATGTAAATGTTATTTAACCTCTTACCTACCAACATTACCGTGTCGATTTTGGCTCACGCATTAGGCAGATTTCGGTTTGAAGATAACCTTGTGACCTAGATCACATAATTGACTTATACTGATTAAGTTGTGCTTGAGACCTTCAACAAGAAGAACATTGTGAATGGTCACGGTTTCACCATCTCCTATATCTCTAGAACCTAAGATTCTTCCCTTGTTATTGTCTCCATATGTTATGTGTCCTCCATTCTTCAATCTCAGTTTCTGGAATTTGGAAATATCACCTGTCATATGCCTTGAGCATCCGCCGTCCAAGTACCAAAGTGATTCTTGCTGTTGTTCCTGAAAAATCAAACATCAAGTATTTGGTACCCTTAATTACTTTGGGTCCTTAGTGGTCAAATTTTCTCGTTTAACATATTTTGGAACCCATCTCATTTTACCCCGTGGCACAAAGTGTTTTCTAATATGACAGAATTTTACAAGTATGTCCTTTTTTCATACAATAATGACAAGATGAGAAAGGAGATGCTCGTTGATTTTCTAAAAGAAAAGAAATTCAAATATCTTTTAGTTTTAACCCCAACCTTAGGTTTGTACCCAATTCCAAGTATGATCAAAAACACAATTTTGGGACCCAAGAAGTGTATCTAAATTTTCTTTACCTTGAGTAAACTTAGACAGAGTTTTAATCAAATACTCAACCTTATTTTGCAGAGAGATACACTTTTCACAATTGTTGTTAGCAGCAGCATTACCAGCAGATGAATTATTTTAGATTATTTCAAGATGTTCCATATCTGTCTTGCTTTCTAGTAACTCTTCTTCTAGAACTTTAACCCTATTTTCTAACCAGTTATTTAGTCATTTTAACCGATTATTTGTATGAGATAAATTCCTAGCTTCATTATGCATTTCATTGAAAGCAGTTAGTAATGTGCTGTAATTCATTTCATTTTCTGTGGGGGTTGAACTTACATGAGATGAAGAGGATTCACAACCAGCCATTAAGCATAGATTCACTTCTTCACCTTCGAATACTGTAACTAGAGGATGAATCATTGTCTTCCCAAGCTATGTAGGCCTTTTTCCCTTTGTACTTTAACTCTTTCTTGTTTTGATTCTTGGATTTTTCTGGACATTCACTCCTTATGTGTCCCCGCTTACCACAAGAATAACAAGTAAATGTATTTTGAGTAGATTCAGTTCTTTTATCGGTGTACCTTTTAACCTGGTCAGCTTTGTTCTTCTTTCTAAGAAATTTCCCAAACTTCTTAACCAACAGAGTCGATTCTCGATTCATCTTCTTCGAATTACTACTTTCTTCAATTGTCTTGAGAACAATGTTTCTGCTTTTCTTTTCTCGCATTTTCTTGTTCTTTAAACCTACTGATCTCCAACTCGTGTTCCCTTAGCTTACCAAACAATGATGCAGTAGTCATCTCAATTAAGTCTCTTGATTCTCGATATAGTTGTCACCTTTGGTTGCCAAGTTCTGTCCGCACATTTTAGAATCTTGATGTTTAACTCTTCCTTGTCAAATGTCTTGCCTAATCCAATTAGATGATTGACTATATGCGTGAATATTTTCTCGCACATCTCGCAATGGTTTCACCTTGCTCGCATTTTGAACAATTCATAGTCTCTAATTAATTCATGCTTTCTTGCCCTTTTTACGTCAGAGGTACCCTCATGAGTGAGCTCTAGAATCTCCCACATTTCTTTGGCAGAGGCACATTGAGAAACCCTGAAAAACTCATCAAGATTTAACGCAGAGGTAATAATGTTCTTAATAGTATAATCATATTAAACTTTCCTATTTTCTGCATCAGTTAATTCAGCCCAGTCTTTTTCAACAATTTTACCATCTACTGTATGAGTTGGTTTGAAAGGCCCATTAACAATTGTATCCCAAATACCCCTATCAAGAGATTCAATAAAGATTTTCATTCTAACCTTCCAAAAATAATAATTCACACCAAAGAAATAGAGGAGGCCTATTGATGGAGGCTCCTTCCGAAAAAGTCATCTTTCCCTTAGCCATTTAAACCTTTCTTGGACCGAATTCTTGAGTAACTTACAAGAACCAGCTCGGTACCAATTGTAAGAATTAATGGTTGAGTTCAAGAGGGGGGTGAATTGAACTTTTGAAATCTTTTTCGAAAAACACTCTTTCTTTTGGAAGAATGGTTAATCTTTATCCAATCTTTTATTAGGCAGATTTGGTTTTAAACAAAGCAAGAATTGAAAAGAGATGAAAGTAGAAATTCAACACAAGAGTTTATACTGGTTCACTCTTTCCCAGAGCTACATCCAGTTCTTGACAAATCTGCTAAGTTCCACTAATTCCAAGTGAAAATACAAACCAGTAGATATACACAAATCTACCCCAAGAACTATCTTACAACACGACAAGATAGACTCTTGAATTAACCACCAGTAACCAAACCCAGTTATTGTAGCCAGTGCAGATTCAAACCCAATCTACACAATTAACCTTTGTACAAGTGTATGAAAAGAATAAACCTGGACTGCAGCTTTAACAATATAGAAGTCCAGAAGCAATTTCCCTAACTCATAACTTTCTCTCTTGATGAACTTTTAACAATCTTGATCTAAACGCCTTATGATATGAAAATTTTTATGAATGCACAGAGAAAGGCACGAATATGAGAGCTCTAAGATTGCTTTCAAATGTTTTCCAAATTGTATTCTCAAAAGAGAAATCAAAATTGTATTTATAGAGTAAAAGAGAGATACTGATAGATTCAATCGATTTTAAATGATATTTCAATCGATTGATTTCATTTAAAACTCATTCAATCGGTTAATTCGAGTTTTCAATGGATTGAAACAGTTAGAAGAAAAATGGTAGCTCTCTGTTTCAACAGATTAAAATATATTTCAACAGATTGAAATCCTGTGATACCTTAGAATGAAAAAAATGATCTCTCTGTTTCAACAGATTAAAACTCATTTCAACAGATTGAATTTCTGATATACTTCAAAGTGAAAAATAACATCTCTCTGTTTCAACAGATTGAACTTGATTTCAACAGATTAAAATTGCGAAACCTTTAATATGGAAAAATCATTAAGAACATTTTAACATGTTGATTCTGTGATTCAATCAATTAAAATTTTGACTGTATATGAACATTTCCTATGTTAAGTGATTTTAACAGATTGAAACTTCTTTTTAACAGATTGAAAAACTCAGTTTGTTCTTTTAATGCTTAAAGATTGGTTTTTCATGCAGTAAAATAAGTTCTATGAAATGCATCATTTATAGGCGCTTATCACAAGATCTATTGAAACCATCAAGAGATTAAATTCTAAACCTATAACCTATTCACCTACACACCCACAAACTAAACTCTATAAACTCTATATGTCTTCATCAAATCCAATAAGTGCTTCACTTTTGAGAGCCTCTTTGATCTTTGCCTCTTGATGGACAACCAAGGCTTGCAGTTCATCGAGTTTTGTAAGGGTTCGGTCCTTTTCTTGTAGTACCTGGCCATACTGAGCTAACCCGTCCCTTTCTTTGCAGCTTAGCTTAGTGAGACTTTTATTGAGTCTCCGGTTGGCCTCTCGCTCTTGGCGTATTTCCAACCAACTCCTGGTGAGGTCTTGTAACAAGTCCTTGATCGTCTGAGCCTGTTTTGTTGATTCGGCTTCAAGGCATGCTGATCTGGCGATTATTTCTTGAAGTTGGCTATCTGAGTTGGTTCTAGCAGCTTTGGATGCTCAGATAGCTTGTTCATTAGAGTCAGCACACTGATCCTTAAGGCGCCCTATTTCATGATCCTTTTTCTTCCATTGCCTTTGTAGACCGTCTATAGTGAGGATAGATTCTTGCTCTCTTTCTTCAAGGGCCCTCATCTGGGCTCCCACGATTTCTATCCTCTGGGTCAAGGCGTCGACTTGAGTTTGCAGTTCTTCACTATTGGCGCATGTAGCGAGTGAGGTGGATGGTTGAGACATCCCTCTTCTTCTCCATACCTCATAGTCACTGGAGGCGGCTACCCGAGCTTTTCCTAGCTCTCTATATCCCATAAAAACTGGTCTCTCCCATGCTCTTCTCACGGCTAGTGAGTTACACTAGTGCAGAATAGGGCTTTTACGTCACCCAATTGTCGTCGCATGCATGTATATTCGACGTAAATAAAACACGGTGGCAATTTTGTAAATATGAGACAAAAATTTTACGTCGCACATCCCAGTATGCGACGTAAAAAGCCTCTTTTACGTCGCACCTGGGTGGCACGACGTAAAAAGCCTTAGCTTTCTATGTCGCGCCCCCCAGCACGCGACGTGAAAGGCCATCTTTTACGTCATGCCCTCCAGGTGTGACGTAAAAGATGGCTTTTTACGTCGCGTGTTGGGATGCGCGACGTAAAAAGTCTATTTTATTTCCCTCCAGACGCACTTCCTCGTCTCGCGCAACCAGGGTTTTTGAGAACGACGACAACAGCTACCTCTGCACACCATTTTTGAGCAGTTTTACAGTGAAAAGCATCTACATTATCGTGTCATTTGACGAACTTGATCTTTCTCCCCGATTGGATTCGAGTTTGAAATCAGTTTTCGTCTACACTCGAGGTTAGTGTTCTATGTCATTGCTATATGTTTACATTGAATCCGTGATTGTTTTTGGGGATCTCAATCACGTTATAGTATGAATGTCTCCACTGGATTGTTATTGGAATGTAATTATTTGTTTATTTGTTTGAGTGCATTCGGTTTACACACTCCATTGTTGTTGGAACGTGCTTTGTTGTTTGTATATTAATTTTTTTTACATATAATTTTTAAATCTCTAGGAGTGACGAAACTTTATAACATAATATGAATCGAAGTTGGATGAATGCACGTCGTATTAGTGAAGAGTACGAAAAGGGAGTTGAGGAATTTTTGAAATTTGCTAGTGAAAATGGAAAAGCTATGAAAGGGACATATTATTGTCCATGTGTTCGTTGTTTGAATCAAATTCGTCATAAACTTGAGGATATACGTGATCACTTGTTTGTTTATGGTATTATTAAGAGTTATACAATATGGACATGGCATGGAGAAATATTAGACATCCCAACTGTGTCAACTACGTACAATTTTGATGAAGGGATGGATGATAATCTAGAGGATATGATACGTGATATTGGTGAAGAAAATTTTATGAAAGCACATCTATATGATTCTTTGAAATCTGATTTTGCGCAACAATTGTACATAGGATGTAGTTTTACAAGATTATCAGCAACTTTAAAATTGTTTACTTTAAAAGCAAGAAATGGATGGACTGATAAAAGTTTCACCGAATTATTGGAGTTGTTGAAGGAGATGCTTCCCGAAGATAATACATTACCTATTCGTAACTATGAGGCAAAGAAGATATTATGTCCAATGGGTTTTGAGTACAAGAAAATACATGCATGTCCTAATGATTGTATATTGTACAGAAATGATTTTGCTAAATTAAAGATGTGTCCGACATGTGGTTTGTCGAGGTTCAAAAATAAAGTTGAGGAAAGTAGTGGTGAGGAAGAAGTAGATGGTCCCCCTGCTAAGGTGTTATGGTATTTGCCAATTATACCTAGGTTTAAAAGATTATTTGCCATAAAAGAAGATGCAAGAAACTTGACATGGCATGCAAATGGTAGAAAATGTGACAATCTTCTTCGACATCCAACTGATTCTCCACAATGGAAAAGGATTGATGAAACCTTTCCGAATTTGGTGCAGAGCCAAGAAACTTGAGAATTGGATTAGCTACAGATGGGATGAATCCTTATGGAAATTTAAGTAGTAAACATAGTTCATGGCCAGTTATGTTGATCATTTACAATTTGCCTCCTTGGTTATGCATGAAGAGAAAATATATGATGTTATCTATGATGATTTCAGGACCTCGACAACCAGGAAATGACATAGATGTATATCTTAGTCCTTTAATTGATGATTTGAAAATGTTGTGGGAAACACGAGTGGATGTATTTGATTCATATCACGAAGTGAATTTCAGAGTTGCGTGCAATGTTATTTTGTACTATAAATGATTTTCCAAAGATATGGTAATTTGAGCGGTTATAGTGTGAAAGGTCATTTAGCGTGTCCTATATGTCAAGAAGACACAAGTTATATCCAATTGAAACATGGACAAAAAACTGCGTACAATAGGCATAGAAAGTTTCTAGTTGCTAATCATCCATATCGTAAAATGAAAAAAGCATTTAATGGATGTCAGAGAATGCAGTTGCATCAGTACTCACGCAATGGTGAACAAGTATATGAGCAAGTGAAAAATATTAATATTGTGTTTGGAAAGACCCAAAAGAAATCCACTCGAGAAAAACATTTGGAAGAAACAATCTATATTCTTCAATCTTCCTTATTGGTGTAAGTTGGAAGTTAGACATCGTATAGATGTGATGCATGTTGAAAAAAATGTTTGTGATAGTATAATTGGGACATTGCTTAACATAAAAGGAAAGACAAAAGATGGAATAAAAGCAAGACAAGATTTGGCGTACATGGGTATACGTTCGAATTACATCCACAATCGCTTGAAAACGCACTTACTTACCTCCAGACTTGTCATACTCTATCAAAGAAAGAAAAGAGAAGCTTTTGTGAGTGTTTACGTGAGGTCAAAGTGCCACAAGGATACTCCTCAAATGTTAAGAGTCTTGTGTCTATGCAAGAGTTGAAATTAGTTGGTTTAAAGTCTCATGATTGTCATGTGTTGATGCAACAACTTTTACCAGATGGCTATTCGAAACATCTTACCAACTTCGTTAGAATTGCTATTACTCTGTTATGTTTGTTTTTCAACGCCATTTGTAAAAAGGTAATTGATCCAAAAAAGTTAGATGAATTAGAAAATGAAGCAATTGTAATAGTGTGCCAGCTTAGAAATGTATTTTCCCCCTTCATTTTTTGATATCATGGTGCATTTGATAGTCCATTTGGTAAGGGAAATTCGGTTATGTGGTCCAATTTTTCTTAGATGGATGTATCCCGTTGAGAGATACATGAAGATCTTAAAAGGATATGTGAAGAATCAGCACAGGCCGAAGCTTCTATTGTGGAAAGGTACATTGCGTAAGAAGCCATTGAGTTTTGTCAAGGATACATGTCAAAATCGAACCAATAGGTATTCCTAAGATGAGACATGATGGAAGATGTGAAGGTAAGGGTACTCGAAATTTGAAGATTAAAAATGTTAGTCTGAAAGAAGTTGACCAAGCACATTTATACATATTGAACAACACTAATGAAGTAATCCCTTACATATCACAACACATAACCGAAATAAAGGCAACACATCCACGAATGAATGAAAAATGGGTATTGAATGAACATAACAAAAGTTTCCTTTCTTGGTTTAAAAAAAGGGTATATGTTGAGATTAATGCTTCGTAAACACTTTTGAGACTTGCTCGTGGGCCTAATAGTGATGTCATTACATTTGGTGGGTATGACATTAATAACTATTGTTTCTACTCAAAAATAGAAGATGATAAAGGTAGAGTACAAAATAGTGGGGTCACAATTCAAGCCGAATCTATGCATTTTTCTAGTTCTAAAGACAAAAATCCTATCACAGCCTTCTATGAGTTATTTTGGGGTCATACAAGAGATATGGGAAATTGATTATGTTACTTTTAGGGTGCCTGTCTTCAAGTGTAAATGGGTTGAAGGGAATACTGGTGTGCGAACAGATGACCTAGGATTTACTTTGGTTGATTTGAGTAAAGTTGGGTATAAGGATGAACCTTTTATTTTGGCATATCAAGCGAGACAAATATTTTATGTCAAGGATCCATGTAATGAGAGATGGTCAATTGTCCTAGAAGGAAGAAGCATGCACGAAATTCATGAAGATGAGTCTCTAGATATACATGAAACACCTTCATTTTCAAGTAGACCATTTGATGACATAGTTGACAATGAAGTTGATGACATACATGCAATTCGAAGTGATCATGATGAAGGGATATGGGAAAACATACCAACATAATAGGTGTTTATCTTCACATTTTCTAGTTCTTTTTATTCAAACTTATAAAGTATGTTGACTTCATATTGTTTTGTTTTTCGAGATATGTCGATTCCACAATTGGTACTCGGTAGTGGTAGTGGCAGTAGGTGGAGCGGAAGTGGTGATAAAGGTAGATCCGTCACTCTGCTAAAGGGGTTGACAAAGAAGGAGGGTAGCTAGAGAGAAAACTCAAGTTGAAGTTGATCCACGTTCCGGTAAGGCATCCGGCCCAAATGCTCGCTAAGTTTAAGAGCTATTTGGGACTACTAGCTCGACACCATGTTCCGATTACTACTCCATCTTGGGATGATGTTGAGGAAACCGAGAAGAACCTCATGTGGCAGGATGTTCAGGTATTTCTATATTTGTTGAATACTTTATATATCATTATTAATTGAATTTAACATTTATTGGTCATTTCACAACAGAAATTTTGATGTTCCTAACACCGAGGTGATGAGGAAGAAGATTTTATCCTCCATTGCCATTAGATGGAGGGACTTTAAGACTTTCTTGACACGGGAGTATGTATTTGGAAAGTTTCGAGATGAATCTCCCTGTATAAAGTATCAAATTAGTGAGGAGGATTGGTTACAGCTTTGTGCCACCGAATGGACCCCTCTTGGCAGGATAAAAGACAAGCCGCCCAACAACGTCGAGGTTGAATGATGCACCCCATGTATTGTCACGAGGAGGGTATGCATTATTGGAGCAACGTCTCATGAAATCCGAGAGAAGAGTCAGCAGGAGTTGATTCTACCGACCTTGCATCTCCACCCCTCGCTATCGATGTGGAAGGCAGCCTGACAAAATCTCGATGGACAAATGACTTCGATTCTCGCACGAATCATTGCTCGTAAAATCGTAAGTTATAATGTCAATTTGAATTGATTCTAATTTGAAAGTTAGTGTATGACTTAATTATTGTTAATGTGTTGTAGGATGATTTAGTTGAGCGGACTAGCCAAGGATCATTTATTCCTCATGGTCGACAAGATATATTGGCGACAGCCCATAGGAAAACCAGATTACTCAGGACGTGTGCGTGGTGCCGGTGGAACCCGGGGCCTTCGTGATTACTTTGGTCCAACATCACGAAGGACCACTCGCTGACTCTTGTAGCCGGGAGGCCTTGCATAAAATGGAGATGCAGTTTGAAGAAAAGTTAAATCAAATAAGGCAATCCTTGCAGCAAGAGTTTGATGAGAAAATAGAATCTCTCGCCCGCTCTCAAGCAACGGACTCAAGGAACACCTCAAATAATTGAACATGATATTGTTCGAGTCAGCACTAAAGGGAGTTGTGCTGCTACTACCGTTGATCCTTCAGAGAATATACTCAGATCGATGCATCACACCAAGTGTGAGTTATATGTTGAAGATGACCCCCGCGTCTAGTGGTCGTTGGTCGAAGTTTTTGAGGGTGGGTTAACCATCCATGGTGTCCCTCTACAGACCGGACTCGGACACGAGTAGTAGTTGATGAAGTTCATGATGCTAATGCTCCAAGTGCCTTTTCCTAATGAAGAGATTCAATTAGTGGGGCAGGCAAGCGGGACATTCTTGGCTTGGCCAAGACGTTTGGTTATGCCACTATCAAGACAGACCAAGGTAATATATATATATATATATATATACATATTGTCTATTTACTCTTTTCTAGTATTATAATTATATAAATGTTTAATTAATTGTTATCATTTGTTTAGGAGGACTTGCGTCGTGCTAAGCATAAAAAACAACCTATTATTGATGAGGATCTGACTGAATGTGATGATGATCCCATCTCTATGTTGTTAGCCGTATTACCACGGTTGAGGAAGAGACCGTGTCGATACAATGGGATGTTAGAGTGTTTGGAATTGACAATTCCAAGTGTTCCATTGTACATTTCCTCGCCCGATGCTTTAGAAATTGTTGGGGGAAATTGCATGTTAAACATTTCCATCATACAATTGTGGGCAATGTAAGTCATTTTCATTTATGTTTCTAAGATTATAATAATTATATTCAACTTATAATTAATTGTTTTAGGTACCTTGACAATTTGAGTGTGGAACAAGAAAAATCCGAAGTATACGGATTTATTGAGCCTCAATCCATCCAAAAATCTGGAAATACAAAGGTTGGAATCCAACAATATATGCAAACATGGATGAGTGACTCAAGAAGACATGTATATTTGGCTCCATACATTGAAGGGTTAGTATTTTAATTTGTATTTTAATTTATATTTTTGTAACTAATTTTTATGTCATACAATGTAGGTCCCATTGGCGTTAATTGTAATCATGCCCAGGATTACACTCGTGGTGTGGTTTTGTTCATTACATCGGAAACCGAGTCAAGAAATGAAAAGCTTATTACAAGGGTAACTTTATCTTCTATTCATTAATTATGTTTTTAAATTGTGAATACATATTGAATAATATATGACTTTTTTTCACTTAGAATCATGTCTCGGAACTAATGTTCTAAGTGGAAAACCTAGAACAAAGACTTTGCAGTTCATTTATCCTAAGGTTAGAAACTTATTTATATAAGTGAATACCATAATTATTGTTTGTATTTCAATTTTGAAAATAATATTATGTTTTTTTCATCATTTCAGTGTAATAAGCAAACTGACTCGTTTGAATGTGGTTACTATGTAATGTATTGGATGAGAGTCATAGTTTGTGCGGGTTTAATTGATTCTTGGACTGAGGTAATTACTTTTAACATTAGTTGAGTTTATTTAACTTTATTCATGTTGCATGCTTACAAGAGTCAAATTCATGTTTCAGGTATTTCAAGATCCATCTCCATTACCGAATCCGAGATTACGTAAATTAGAGAACAATGGGCAAAATTTTTTGTTCAACAATTCTAGTACATTATTTTTTAAGTTCTTGTTCATATTATATTGTGTGTATTATGTAGTTTAGCTTAGTTTGTATAGGTAGCTTAGTTTGTAATAGATTTTTTAGTTTGTATGTTTGTATTATATTGTTTTATTATGTAGTTTGAATTATATAATATTATATTTTTAATTTACTAGCTAAAGAAAACTAAACATCTGGACTGCCTGGTTGTAATATTTGCAGGTTTTAGTTGTAAAACAGAATAAATAAACCCAATTTAAAAAAAACAATAAATTTACGTCGCATATTGGTATATGCGACGTAAATTTACGTCGCATATGGTATACGCGACGTAAATTTACGTCGCATATGGTATACGCGACGTAAATTTACGTCGCATATTGGTATATGCGACGTAAATTTACGTCGCGTATTGGTATATGTGACGTAAATTTACGTCGCGTATACCATATGCGACGTAAATTTTCTATTTTTTTTAAATTGAAAAGGTTTTTACGTCTGTTTAGTGTAAATCTACGTCGGATCTGGATAACTGACGTAAATCTACGTCGGACAAAAGGGTCCGACGTAAATTTACGTCTCCCACTTTAACGTCGGACTTAAATACGACGTAAAAAGCCCTAAATACCTGATGTAAAAGCCCCTTTTTGCACTAGTGTTAGCAATTGTGCATGGATCTCGGAAGAAACACAGTCCTCTGAGCTCCCCTCGGGATATTGTAGTTTGAGTCCTCATGAGTTGTCTCATAGCTATTCTACGTGAATAGGCTATGCAACCCCTGAGTCCTATCAACGGTACGTTCGGATAATCCCCACATCTGATGAGGACTGGACCGGGTCAAAACCAAGGGAAGACCCAGGATAAATGGTTGGCGCGTCCCATTATTCCAACTTGTCCTTCCACTCTGAGGTTAGGCGTCGATGGAGAGGGATTTTGGAGAAGCTCCTCAAAGGGTCGGGGAACATCCCCATGTGACTAGAGGCGTAGAAATGTGTGATGCCCCACACAAAAAGTAGTGAAGAGCAACAACGGAGTGTTTTTCCTTGCTTCTGGTGGCAAAATTCCACCGAGAGCAAGGTGTCGGAAAGAATTGCAGACAAGGGACTCTTCGAGTTCACGTCCCAAGCGAAGAAGGCGTCCATGACGGCTTTATCCACTATGTCGATGTGGAAGGGAAACAAGATTGTTCCAAATATGATTAAGGTCAGGGTTTTGTTAAAAGCGAGCCATTCTGCCCTCTCAGCCAAAATGGACAGATGGTCTTCTAACATTACGACTTTCCAACCCTGGATGTTCCCTTTTTCTATCAGGGTAGTCTGCCGGAATGGCAATCAGATGATGGCAGCAACTTGTGCTGCAGGAGTGTATGCCCCGTGGTGGATATGGACCCCGGCTGATTTGGGCCACTTTAGCATAATCTCGTACTCCTCCAAGGTGGGCACCATATCAAACTGCGGAAATTCGAAGCAGCGTAGACTGGAGTTCCAGAAATGAACTAGTACCCTGATGAAAATAGGATCGACACAGATCTTCAGCAGGTTGAGGATCCGTCCATAGGATTTTTCAAAGTGGGAGCGGACCTCTGGTGGCATTATTGCGCAAAGCCGTTCTAACTTCTCAGTATGGTACCGGGGAATGTCCACTTTCTTCAATTGTCTACTAGTCCCCTCCATTTTCTAAAACCAAAAATGCATGCTTTATGAATATGATACTTATTGTAGGTATGAATGTGAGTGTTTATTTTTCTATTTATCATGTTTTATTTCTACATGATGTATGGTATTTGTGTATTTACTTTTTTGGAAAAAGTAAACTACCTATATGAATGATTTATGAGTGTAATGTTTATGAACATGGTCCCATTTTTTATTTTGAATTGGTTTTTTATTTGATTTTTATTATTTTTATTTTATAGCCTTTTATCTCTTCTGTCGGACTGTGTGACTACTTAGCTTACAAAGAACCTGAAACCAGGCTAGCTAAAAGGCAGGCTGTCCGAGATAAAAATGGCTTTATGCGAAAGAATAATGTTTAGCGTCCCTTATCTCTTCTTTCGGACTGCGTGGCTACTTAGCTTACAAAGAACCTGAAACCAGGCTAGCTAAAAGGCAGACTATATCCGAGATAAGGGCGTTTATTGCAAAAAATGTTTTTTGTGATTTCTCTGTTGTTTGGTTATGCTATGCAACAAACAAATGCAACAAACAGATGCGCACACAATTCAATCATCCACGAACAGGTGAGAAGTTGTTTTAATCACGAGGTAGGGTTTTCCTGTAGGAAAGTGCATTGGCGAAGGTAGGTTCTAATTGTTCTCACCAAGGCTAAGGCCCCCAAGATGCCCCCATTATAGGGTCCCCACTCTCCAGCCTTCCGACCATGCTTAGCACTAAGGCCATAGTCAGTCTTTGTGCCAAAAGAGGAAGGTTATCACCTTGAGTGGTGGTTTCCGATCACACTGGTGAGCTCAAGGCCATCACTACAGCGAACCGTACTTGCCACCCACTCCCTATGGATTTCTCACTTGCCCCCGGGTATAGAGGGAACTGTTGTGTGCAAAGTTTTGTGTACAGTTTGTATTTCAAACAATTGCGTAAACATAAATAAACAACAGTTATTAAAGCCAAGCATTAAAACATGTTATAATACAAGGTAGGGTAAAAGCGTAATTTCTTAGTTTATTTATTAAGCTGGCCCATCACTAAATGGGATCAACTCTAGGCTTCCCCAGTGGAGTCGCCATCTGTCGCCGTCGTCAAAAAGAGGTGGTCGAAGCGACGCGATGGTTCCGACTTTCCCAATTTTTGCGTTTTTTATGGGTGATGTTACAACGCCTTTAGGTTGTCCGATAACCGAGCTGAACCTAGGGGCGAGGTTTTCGAAAAGGTGTTCTTGGATTGTCCGATACCCGGGCTAACCCAAGAACTAATTTTAAAGGGGTTCTTATGGAGTCGCCACCGATGTTTTTACCGGAAACATCGAAAAAGGGGTAAAAAGACGTTGGTTTTTGAAAACCAACTTTGGTCGTTAAAACCAGAGTTTAGGTAAGGGAGTTAGTTACGTGTAAGGGAAGTGTTAGTTCCCTTACGACGCTCCTTTCGGGTTCCCTATGATAGGCCAGCTATTTTATAAATAAACTTTTGAAAAGACACTTTTACCCTTTTATTTACGGAATTAAAGTAATGACTACATGGCCCTAATGTCTATTATGCAATTTAATCATAAAAATAAAGACAGTAAAGAGAGGGAGAGAGTGAAGAAACCTCCGAAACAAGCTTTTTTATTAATATTCTGGAAAGTAGGGTGCGTTTTGGCAGCCCTTCACTCTTTACAATGCTGAAAACTCTCTCGAAACGCTATAAAAAACTCTTAGAAACTCTCAGAAACTCCGGAAATGCTTCGGAAGGACTCTAGGAAGAGAATTTGAAGAAATTATGGAAGGGAAAGTGGAAGAACTGTGTGAAATGAGGGGGGGAGCGCTCGCTATTTATAGGGATTCGCGCCTATCAGGTCGAGACGGTCGTCTCGTTTGACAAGGTCGAGACGGTCGTGTCGTCATTCGGGCCGGTGGTCTCGACTTGCAAAAGTGGCGAGACCGCTGTCTCGTTTGGCGAGATAGTGGTATCGACTTTTCCAAAAATGAGAAGACCTTCTTGCCAAACGGGAGGGGGGTCTCGCCATTCGCAAGTGGCGAGACGGCCGTCTCGCCAAACGAGACGACGATCTCAACATGCTAGAATGGCGAGACGACGGTCCCGAAAAGCGAGACGACGGTCTCGATCCCTGAAGGCGAAAATCCTTATTTTAATGCAAAAAATCCTTCTTATCCTATTATGGGGCCTAATAGTCTCTCCTATTGGCTTCTTAGGCTTCATCCATCTTCGAATATGAGCTCTTCTGGTCTTTATTATGAGGCCGGACAAGATTTGGGGTCTACATGCAATAATCAACTTCACATATGTCTGGAGCATTGTAGACCCCAAATCTTGCCTGGTCTCACAATAAAGCCAGAAGACCTCCATTAAAAGATAGGAAAATCCTTTAGGCTCCAT
Organism: Sphenostylis stenocarpa; assembly: GCA_963425845.1. NCBI lineage: Eukaryota > Viridiplantae > Streptophyta > Magnoliopsida > Fabales > Fabaceae > Sphenostylis > Sphenostylis stenocarpa. The sequence goes on from OY731404.1 coordinate 36,963,261, forward strand.
AATTAGGATAGTAGGGCTTCCTGTATACAAAAAATAAGAAAAAAATCATAGAAATCCTGCCCAGAAGCCCGAGATAGTCGTCCCAATTGGCCAGATGGTCGTCTCGACTCCAAAGTGGTGAGACGTTCGTCTCACATGACAAGGGTCGAGACGGTCGTCCCAGTCTAACAGGCATGAATTCCTATAAATAGGGGTCTCCTCTTCCTCATTTAGAACAACTTTCACCAGAAATTAATCCTCCTATAGTCTTCTTAAACCTCTCTGAAGCATTTCCAGAGTTCGAGTGTTCTTTTCAAACACTCTTTGGAGTCTTTTTGTCAGTAGAAGAGTGAGCATTGTTGTAAAGAGAGGGGATAGCCAAAAAAGCTTCCTCATACTTGAGAAATTAATACAAAGCTTGCCTCAGAGGTTTCTTCAACATACTCTCTTTTATCGCTTTCTTTATCGCTTTCTTTTTATGCATATTAAGTATTAGAGTCATGTAGATATTTAATTTTTTATAAGCAAAACAAATAAATAAGGATAAAAGCGTAATTTTTTAGTTTTTATTTCATAAGCTAGTCCATCATAGGGAACCCGAAAGGGTCATTGTGGGGTGCTAACACCTTCCCTACACGTAACTAACTCCCTTACCCTACTATGGTTATAATGACCAAAGTTTTTTTTTTTTTCTAAAAACCACTGCCTTTTTACCTTTTTCGTGTTTAAGGTTAAAACACTGGTGACAACTCCATAGAACCTCTTTTAAAAAAACCTCATTCTTAAGATCAGTTCGATTATCGGACATCTTAGGAATGTTGACCATCTTTAAAATACGCGAGTAAATGAAAATCATCACATCGCTCCGACCGCTTCTTTTGACGGCGGCGACAGATGGCGACTCCACTAGGGAAGCTTGAGAGTTGATCCCATTTAGTGATGAACTAAGTTTAGAAATAAAAACTTGAAATTACACTTTTATTCTTCCTTGCTTTATAACATGCTTTACTATTTGACTTTAATAATTGTTGTATGTTTATTTTCTACAAATGTTTGAAATAACAATTGTACACAAACCCTTGCACACAATAGTCCCTCTATACCCGGGAGCAAGAGAGAGTACACATAGGGAGTGGGTGGCAGGTACGACCGACCGTGGTAATGCCCTTAGTGCCAGCAGATTGTTATCGAAAACCACCACTCAAGGTGATAACCTTCTTCTTTTGGTCTAAGAACGTCGACACGGAGATTCATGCATGGTTCGAAGACTGGGAGATATAGGGGACCCTATAATGGGGACACCTTCGGGGCCTGGCCTTGGTGAGAACAGTTAGAACCTTCCTTTGCCAACGCACTTTTCTGCAGGATACCCCTATCTCGTAATGAAACGATATCACTCTATTCGCGGATGAGTGAATTGTTTGTGCATTCATTTGTTGCATTTTTTTGTTGCATAGCATAACCATACAAACAACTAAAATAGAAACAAAATCTCAAAAACCTTTTCATAATAAACACCCTTATCTCGAACAATCTACATTTTAGCTAGCCTGGTTTCAGGTTCTTTGTAAGCTAAGTAGCCACGTGGACCGACAGAAGAGATAAGGGATTATAAATCCATTCTTTTTATAATAAGCCACTTTTATCTCAGACAATCTACATTTTAGCTAGCCTAGTTTCAAGTTCTTTGTAAGCTAAGTAACCACGTGGACCGACAAAAGAGATAAATGGTTATAAAAATCAAATAATCATAATAAGAGAAAATGGGACCCTGTTCATGGTGTTAAGCATCGAATTCATGAACATCCATATAGGTAGTTTCCTTTCTTTTGAAAAAAAAAAAAACAATCCAAACACTATCATGCACCATGTAGAAAATAAAGCATGATAATGTTTAGAAAAAACAAAACACTTTCATGCATGCCCTCACAAAGCATCATACTCATAGCATGCATTATTTTTTCTAAAAAATGGAGGGATCCAGCAGTAAACAGTTGAGAAAAGTGGATATTCCCCGTTACCGTGTCGAGAGGTTGGAACAATTATGCACGTTAATGCCGTCGAAGGTTCATTCCGACTTCGAGGAATCTTATGGACGAATCCTCGACCTCTTGAAAATTTGCGTTGACCACATATTTGTCAGAGTCTTGATCCACTTTTGGAGCTCCAGACTGCGTTGCTTTGAGTTCCCTCACTTTTATTTGGTTCCAACCTTGGAAGAATATGAGCTCATAATTCGATAGCCCAAGTCAGTCGGGGTCTACATTAACCAAGGAGCTTATATCTCGACAAATAAGGTCGTTGACCTTATCCGATTGCCACTTCCACAGTCTTCCCTAATAGGAAAAGGGAAGGTCCAAGGGTGGAAGATCTCACTATTGGAAGACCATTTATCCTTTTTGGCTAATAAAGGGGATTGGTCTACTTTCAACAAGACTCTAGCACTAATTGTGTTTGGGACCTTTCTGTTCCCTTTCCATACCAACACCGTGGATCACGCCACAATGGATGCCTTCTTGGCCTGGGACGTACACTTGAAAAGTCCTGTGCCTGCACTTCTTATAGACACCTTGCTGTCAGTAGAGTTCTGTCATCATAAGCAAGGAAAAACACTCAGATGCTACTCTTCATTGCTGTATGTTTGGAGCATCACTCATTTCTATGCCTCAAGTTACATGGGAGCATTTCCCGATCCTTTGAGGAGTTTTTCAAAGATCCCTCTCCGCCATCGTCACGCCATGGAGTGGAAAACTGAGTTGGAACACTGGAACATAAACCACCTATCTTGGGCTTGTCCTTGGTTCCGACCCGGTCCTATCCTCATCAAATGCGGAGACTATCTGAGCATACCACTGTTGAGTCTCAGGGGTTGCATAGCTTACTCCCCAAAGGTGGTTATGAGACAACTCATGAGAACCCAAACCGTGTTGGCACGAGAAGAGCTCGGAGGACTGTGTTTCTTTGGAGACCCATGCAACATTGCAAAATCGCTTGCTATATGGAGAGCATGGGAGAGACCAGTCTACATGGGGGAAAGAGAGCTAGGCAAAGCTCGAGTGGATGTTTCCAGTAACTATGAGGAATGGAGAAGAAGCAAAGGGATGCCACAACCATCCACTCCACCCATTACATCATCAACAAACGAAGAGCTTCAAATTCAAGTCGATGCCTTGACCTAAAGCATAGAAATCATGGGAGCCCAGATGAGGGCCTTGGAGGAAAAGGAACAAGAATCTATCCTTACCATTGATGGTCTATAAAGGCAATGCAAGAAGAAGGACCAGGAGATAAAGCGCCTCAAGAATAAATTTGATGACTTCAACGAGGAGGTTATCCGAGTATCCAAAGCTCCAAGAATCAACCTGGATGATCAACTCCAAGAAGTGACTGCGAAATTAGCACACCTTGAGACGAAATACGCAAAGCAAGCACAGACGACCAAAATGATACTACAAGATCTTGCGAAGGCTCAGTCTGAAATATGTCAAGGGAGGGAGACCACCCAAAGACTTAACAGAAGCCTTACTGAGTTACGTTGCAAAGAAAGAGATGGGTTAGCTCAGTATGGCCAAGTGCTGCAAGAGAAAGATTGAGCCATCAAGAAGCTCGATAACTTACGAGCCTTGGTCGTCCATCAAGAGGCAAAAATAAAAGAGGCTCAAAAGTACAATGAAGATATGAGCCAGGTAGTCCATCGACAGTCCGAAGCACTCGCTCACTACGTACGGGAAGCCAAAGAGGAATTACGTAGGGATCAGAACCCGCCTGTGGGTTTCTTTAGGATTTTCCATTTCTATCAGAACGTGTTTCGTAGCATGGTATAAGGGAATGTACACTTTTCTTTGATAAATAAAAATACCCTTTTGTTTATCTTTACGACCGTTTACTGCATTCATAAGTTGCATACATTCATACATCTCTCCTCACTTTTAATTAATAAGATAATAAAAAGGAAAGGGTAACTGATGTGTTTTTGTAAATCAGAAGAATGGAGAGGAAAACACTCGTCATCAATCTCTGCCCAACGACTGAGCCACCTAAAGGAGACAATAAGCCTCAACCGTTGGTTATCAAAGTCATTAGAGAAGAGGGGGCAATGACGCCATTGCGCCTATTTATGCCTCGTCCTTTCCCCTACGAATCGAATAAAGTTGTAGCATGGAAATACGCAATAAATGAAGATATTTCCAATATAGCCAGCATTGGGGGCATGACTAGAAGCGGACGGATCTACTCCCCCAAGGAGTCACAAGAAGACACCCCCAAAAATAAAGAGACCAAAGAAGAAAATAAAAAGGAATCCAAGGAGGAGACTGATGAGTTACTCCAGTTTATAAGGAAAAGTGAGTACTCCATCATAGACCAACTCAATCGCACGCCTGCGAAGATAACTCTATTATCATTAATAATGAGTTCGGAACCACATCGGAATGCACTGTTAAAGGTCTTGAATGAAGCCTACATGTCGCATACCATATCCCAAGACAAGTTTGAAGGGATCGTTGGTAGCATCAATGCCAATGATCATCTAACCTTCACAGATGAAGAACTCCCTCCTGAAGGGTCAAGCCACAACAAGCCCTTGCACATCTCTGTAAAGTGCAAGGGGTACCTCGTCTCCAAATTTCTTGTGGACAACGGGTCATTGTCGCCGCTGTCCGTTCTGACGTCCAGGGACATCTCGAACGTTTATGCGAGCGGTCGCGAAAAGATGGTTGAGACTCGCGTTTTTTGTTAAAAATATGTTCATTGCTTCCGAGGCGCTCAACGCTGAACTATCCTCTAATAGAAGCAAGGTTTTCGAAAAGGGTTCTTTTGGAGTCGCCACCAATGTTTTGACCATAAACATTGGAAAAGGAGAAAAAGGCATTGATTTTAATAAAAACCAAACTTGGCCATTATAACCAGAGTCGGGTAAGGGAGTTAGTTACGTGTGGGGAAGGTATTAGCACCCCACAACGCCCCTTTTGGGTTCCCTATGACGGATTAATTCATTTTTAAGTAAAGATTACAAGAAATTACGCTATTACCCTATTTTATTCATACAGTATTTAAATATAATTATCTACATGGTTTATCTACATTGCATACAGAAAGTAGTAAATAAAGCAATAAAAGGGAAGAGGATTGAGAAGAACCTCCGAAGCAAGCTTTATATTATAAGTCTTTTATACAGAGGACGCTTTGCGGCAATCCTTCACTCTACAACGACTCTTCTCTCGAATAAACTCGACTCGACTAAAATTTTCTAGAAGAATCGAATGCCGGAATACAAATTCCTTAACTGATTGTTACCTATTAAAGGCAATCAGAGAGATCATTCGAAGGAGGGAGAGAAGAAGACAAGTCTTGGAGTTGTCTGGGGTGTCTGAGGTGTGGAAAATGAGCAAATGAGCCTCCTATTTATAGTTTTCGCTGCCTGGCACCTTTGGGACGCGCGTCTGGGTTGGGACGGTCGTCCCAACTGCATGTTTTACAAAGGCTGGGACGCCCTGGGACTTGGGACGGCTGTCCCACATGTGGGACGCGCGTCTCACTTGTCCCAGGATAGTTGGGACGACCATCCCAACTCTGGGACGGTGGTCTCGACCTGTTTTGTCCAATTTTTGTGTTCTGGGACCCCGGGAAGCTTTCCTTGCTATTTTTGGACATTGTTTGATGTCTATGGATGTCCCTTGAAGCTTGATCTTCATGTAGGAAGTCTTTTTGGCCCTCATTAAGATGTCGGGCGAGCTTTTATCATCGTGTAAGAAGTCTCTTTGGCCTTCGTCGAGATTTTGGACGAACTCCGTGTGATTGTGGGAGGTCTTCTTAGTGTTTATTGATTAGCTGGGCGATCTTTATCTTCGTGTGAAGTTTCCTTAGCTTTTATTGAGAGGCCGGGCAAAATTAGGGGTCTACAGCTGCCCCCCCTTCACCTGCCTAACTAATTTGTTGGTTTTAATATACCGCCAAGATTAGTTGGCAGGGGAAGGAGTTAACCCTTTTGCCCGGTTATCCTTCGGATGCTGCTCTTTTGCTGATCCTCCGGATGATAAATATTTTATGATGTTGTCTTCAGGATGCTTCCTTGCTGGGGAGGCTGATCCTTCAGTCGATATGTGTGAAGCTTCAGGATGCTCCTTTGATACGGTAGCTGACCCTTCGGCTAGTGAATGAAGATTTTTCCCTTAGGGTGCTCCTTTGATGCGGTAGCTGACCCCTCGGATAATGAATGTGAACCTCCAGGATGCTCCTTCGATGTGGTAGCTGATCCTGTGGTTGATGAGTATGAATTTTGTAGTTTTGGGATGCTCCTTCGATGCGGTAGCTGACCCCGTAGCTGACGAGTGTGAAGCCTTAGGATGCTCCTTCGGAGAGGTGGCTGATCCTTCGGTTTGTAGGATGCTCCTTCGATGAGGTGGTCGATCCTTTGGTCTGTAGGATGCTCCTTTGGAGAGGTAGCCGATCCTTCGGTCTGCAGGATGCTCCTTCGGTGAGGTAGCCGATCCTTCTGTTTGTAGGATGCTCCTTTGGAGAGGTAGCCGATGCATTGATTTGCAGGATGCTCCTTCGGTGAGGTAGCCGATCCTTTGGTCTGCAGGATGTTCCTTCGGTGAGGTAGCCGATCCTTCGGTGTGCAGGATGCTCCTTTGGTGAGGAAGCTGATCCTTCGGTTTGTAGGATGCTCCTTCGGTGAGGTAGCCAATCCTTTGATTTGCAGGATGCTCCTTTGGAGAGGTAGCCGATCCTTCGGTCTGCATGATGCTCCTTCGGTGAGGTAGCCGATCCTTCTGTTTGTAGGATGCTCCTTTGGAGAGGTAGCCGATCCGTTGATTTGCAGGATGCTCCTTTGGAGAGGTAGCCGATCCTTTGGTTTGCAAGATGCTCCTTCAGTGAGGTAGCCGATCCTTTGATTTGCAGGATGCTCCTTTGGTGAGAAAGCCGATCCTTCGGTTTGCAGGATGCTCCTTTGGAGAGGTAGCCGATCCTTCGGTGTGCAGGATGCTCCTTTGGTGAGGAAGCCGATCCATCGGTTTGCAGGATGCTTCTTTGGTGAGGAAGCCGATCCTTCGGTTTGCAGAATGGTTTTGATAGGTACCAACCCCTATCTGGTTTGATGAGAATGAACCCTCATCTGGTCCGAACCTTCTTTTGTAAGGCTCTTGTGAGTACAAACCCCCACCCGGTTCGAGTCTGTATTTGCTAGATTTTTGTGGGTACTTTCCCCCACTATGTTTGAGTTCGCGTTTGCGAGCCCCATTTTGCAAGGCTCTTAGGATTCTCTTTTTGGCAGTCAGTCTTTTGATGAGTACAAACCCTCATCCAGTTTTTGGAGATGTGTTGGTGGCTTATTGTCTCTGATCATGCGCCTATTCCATGGGGAGTGATTGATTTTTTTCTTGACTTTTCTTTTTTATTCATCCGGTTTTACCGGGGATTTTTTGTTTTGGCTTTTCTTGTTTAGCCATCCGGCTTTGCCGGGGATTCTTTGTTTTGGCTTTTTAGCCATCCGGTCTTGGCCGAGGATTTCATTGTTTTGGCTTTTTAGCCATCCGGTCTTGGCCGGGGATTTCATTATTTTGGCTTTTAGCCATCCGGTCTTGGCCGGGGATTTCATTGTTTTGGGTTTTTAGCCATCCGGTCTTGGCCGGGGATTTTTGCAGATTGCCTCTTTTAGGCAGCGATCCACTGGGGATTTGTTGATTTTTGTTGATTGTGCCTCTTGATTAGGCGGATGCTTCACTAGTGGTGAAGACTTCATACTTTGTTGTTTTTCGCCTCTGAATAGGCTGATTTCCCATTTCTTGGGGATATTGGTTTTTTCCTTGCCTTAGGCAGAGGCTCTTCTTGGGAGTGAAGGCTTTGCCTTTCACTAGGGATATTCATATTGGGTGTTATAGGCGATTAACTCCCTGAGGATATGAATTTGTATTTTGCCTTTTGCTGGTAGGCCCGCTGGGGATTTTTCTTTTTGGTGATCCACCAGGGATTTGGTTGTTTCCTGGGGATCTATTTTGAATTGCCCCCTAGGGAGGGATGGATTTTTTGACTCCTTATTAGATGCTTTTGTTTTGAGCTGGCTTTGCCTATGCTCTTATTCCTGCTGGGGAATGGGTTTTTACATATGTGCGCCTTTTATGCACATTGACTTTTTCTTTGGATGAAAAGATATCTTTTTTCTCTTTTCTTTTTGGTGATCCCTGGGGAATTTTTTTCCTTTTCTTGGGGGATCTAATCCTTGTTTTGATTTTTATGATGGAGTCTTGGCTCTAACTTTTGTGAGGCTCTTTATTGAGCGGAATGAAGAGTTTTTCTTCTTTTTCTTTTTTTGGGATTCACCGAGGAGTCTGTCAGTTCCCTGGGGATCCGATTTTGATGATGGAGTCTTGGCTCCTGATTTTGAGAAACTCTTATTTGAGCTGGATGAAGAGATTTTTCTTCCTTTTTGTCTTTTTGTAGACTTTTCTTGATATGCTTTTACTTTGGAGATTTTTATTTGGCCCTTTCTCGTTGTGGCCTCTATTGGGGAATGAAAGTTTTTCTTTTTCTTTCTTTTTCGTTGCCCCCTGGTGGATATGGAGGATTTGACTCCGTATTTTCTTTGATGGACTCTTGTGTAGTCCCTATTCTCCTTTGGGGAATGAAGCGGAGACTCTTGCATGAGTGTGCTCGATGACTCATGTGGTGATACTGCTGAGTCGTGAGGTAATTTTTTTTTTTTTGCCTCTAGAGTAGGCAAGGATCCGCTTGGGGATCATCGGGCCTTTCCGTTGGCCTTTTTTTGATGTACCCTCCTTCTATTGGGGTTTGAGGAGAATGGTTGGAGCTATGGTTTTCTTAAAGCTCTTTATTCTGCTAAAATGATTTTGATTTCACCTGTTGCGATTTTGATTCTCATTTAGAGGCTAGATTTTGGCGCCTACTATTTTCAATCATAAGCATGGAGACTATCCTCCTTATATGCATGTTTATTATTCTTGTTTGAAGAAAATTTTTTTCTTTATTTTGACAAAGTCGTATTATGCAACTACTTTGTGTGTGGATGTCCTAAATGCAATCTAATGTTTATTTATTTTTTATGCATTTAGAAAGTAACTGACCTTCTCCCGTTGGCTTCTTATGAATACGCCGATGGGCTCCTCCTTTATGACCATGATAATGGGCTCCTCTTTTATGACCATGATAATGGGCTCTCTTTCTTGGTTTTGGCCCTATCTTTTGCCTAGACCGCCCTTTATGGGTTTTCGATCTAGCGGGCTGCCTTAATTTTTGCCTAGAATATCTTAGGGGGCTTTTGCCTTATCTTTTGCGTAGATCGTCTTTTTTTGGGGTTTGCGATCTAGCAGGCTACCCTAGTTTTTTCCTAAGAATATCCTAGTAGGCATTTATTCTTTCATTATTTTTTTATGCTTCCCTTTTGTAGATGCATGCTTGATCTTTGATTAAAGGTCTTTGCGCATATTTATGATTTATCAATAAAGAGGCATTTCCATAATATTTGGTCAAGAGAAAGGAAATGAAAAGGAATTTTATTGATAAATGAGCAAAAGTTTATTTCTTTTATAGGAGGATTTCAAAAGGTATTTAGAAGAATAGGTGGTCAGGGTTGGTTGTACTGTTTAGGCTTATACAGTCATGTCCATGATATCTGCCCCCTGGTTCTCCTAATTGCTTCAGTTAAGATGCCTGAACTCAGAGTGAAGACTATGCAGACTGCTTGCTTCTGGAAGAATGTTACCTTAGCCGCCTTTCGGTTTTCGACTGAGGTAACCATTGCTCTTAGTTAGTTTTTTTTATTTAATTTTTTTTGTTTTTTACCTCTTCTTTTTGCCTAGGACGTATCCTAGCGAGGAATATGGACCCTATCTTTTGCCCAGGAATGTCCTTTGCGGATTTTCATTCCTGACGGGTCTTGAGCAATGTCTTCAAGCATAATACTTCTCCACCGTACCGGAGTTGATTAGGTGTCGAAGTTCCTCTCCATCCATATTGGCGAGGATAAGAGCCCCTTCCGAGAAAGCTCATTTGACCCCAAGGGGTCCTTCATAGTTCAATGCCCATTTTCCAATTTTATTGTTTTGGGCTGGAAGCAACGTATTTACCATTAAATCCTTCTTTTGGTAAATATGAGGGTTGACCTTTTTGGTAAGCCTTTTTTATTTTCCTTTGATAGGCTTGTTCGTGACATATAACATTCAGCTGTTTTTCTTCAATAAGGTTTAGCTGGTCATATCGGCTTTGAACCCATTCAGCTTCTGTTAAGTTTACTTCCATCATCATGTGCTTTTGTCGACATGATTAGATGTACCAATTTGCCGTCTCGGATCTTTGCTATAACCGAAGAGTAATCATTTTGAATGTAGAGCAACTGTCATGTTAATGCCCCTCTTCCTTTCCTTAGGGATTTCAATCCTCCTATTGATCACTATATTTCCACATTTCCCAGTCAATTACTTGAATGCTTTATGGTGAAGGGTCAAGAGAATAGAAAGAAAGGGGTTTATCACAAAGGCTTGTGTTTTAGTGAGATTCTTTTTATGAAATAATAGTTTCTGTAAGAATGGCTAGCCAAGGTTGGTCGATGTTTAAGCTAGTTTAAACAAACGTTTTGTTTTTAATGAGGTGGCGTCTTCAACTGATTACTTTATGGCGCCTATTTATGACTGATTAATTTTCCTAGTCTGCCCTTTTGGGTTTTCGGCCTAGGATGTTGTGGTATGTCCTAACTTTTGTCTAGGTTCCCCTTTTTCATTTTTTGGGATACCTAGCAGACTTTATTTTGTCTATGATGCTTTGATTATTTTGACGTATTTTGGAACAAAACGTTTGTCTAAACCTTGGTTATTTATGGGGTATAGATATTTTTAGCGAGAAAAGAAGCAGATAGTAAGAATAGCATTCTTTTGTATTTCAAAGGGAAATGCGTGCCCTAAAGATGCTCGGGGGTCGGGCACACCCCGAGGAGTGATCTCTAATAGTCATGGGGTTTACGTCCCTTAAAATTGGAAGAAGGACATCTAATGACTAATGCTACCCTTGATGCTAATATCCCTCCTTTTTGGAAGATCGTCTTTAAGGTATGGAGGGGAGACTTCTCTTTTCTTTATACGACTTGATCTTTTGTAGGGTCGTACTTTCAAGGATTATCCTTAAAATCTGGTGGCTCTCTTATTCCTTGAGCATCCTTTCCAAGCCCTTGTCCTGGGCTATATCCATTGAGCTTATTTTTCCAACAGTCTTTGCATGTCTGGGGAAATGGTCCCCTCCTCACTGTCTGACTCAATCCATTCGCCTTCGGCTTTCAGATCCCGCAGAGAGTTTTCAATCACAGACATGATTGTTTATATGGTCTATATTTGGGTTTAGATTTTATTTAATTATTTTGGAATGAGAGAGAAAAGAATGAGAAGCATATGAATATTATGAAAAATGCCTCATTGTTTTGATGAAAAGAGAAATATATACAGAGTCCCTTTAATCAAAAGATCTCGCGGCCATGAGCAGAAACTGCGAGAGATACATCGGAAGCTTTTTATTTTTATTTATACTTTTTGATGAGGAGCCCTAATCAGCTGGTCTTCTCTACCTACCCAGGCTCACTGTTCTGGTTGTGATAGAGGCTTGTCATCCACCTAAGGGTCGGGAGCATCGAAAGTAATCTGCCCGGAATTCAATAATTCTTGAACCCTATATTTTAAGTTGATGCAATCTTCCACAGAATGCCCAGGAGCGCCTAAGTGGTAATCACATTTTTCGTTGAGCTTGTACCAATAGGGGTAAGGTGGATCTTTCTTCTTCAGAGGGATACGCGCTAGGAGTTTGGCCTCTAACAGCTTTGGCAGCAGACTCCCATAAGAGGTTGGAATGGGGGTGAATTTCTTCTGTTGTCTGCGTGACTGCCCAGCTGGTGGCGAAGAAGGAGAAGGAGTAGCAAGGTTGATGGCATTTACGCTTCCTTCCTTCTTCTGGCCAAAGGACTTGTTGAATGATGTGTTAGAAGAGGAAGGTTGTGCAATCCTTCTGCTCTTCAGTCCTTGCTCTATTCTTTCACCGACGGTTACCACATCTGCGAAAAGGGTTGATGTGTTCCCTATCATCTTATCATAATAGGGGTCCGTCAACGAATTGATGAATATGGATATGTTTTCTTTGTCGGATAGAGGAGGTTCTACTTGGGCTGCTAATTCCCTCCAACGCTGAGCATATGCCTTGAAAGGTTCATCGTTTCTTTTATTCAGAGCTTGTAGATCTGACCTATCCGGAGTCAGATCGATGTTGTACTTGTAACGACGAAGGAAGGCATCTGCCAGTTGTCTCCATGTTTGGACTTGCCCTCCTTCCAGTTGCATATACCAATTTAGGGCTGACTCAGCCAGGCTCTCCTGAAAGCAATGGATCAGGAGCTTCTCGTTTTCAGCATATGCAGCCATCTTACGGCAGTACATTGTAAGATGGCTTTTGGGGCAAGTTGTTCCCACGTACTTTGGGAAGTCCGGAGTTTTGAATTTATTGGGGAATTGGATGTTTTTAACGAGACACATATCAGCCGCCTCTTTGACATCAAAGGTATGCCCCTCCATAGCTCTCAGCCTCTCTTCAAGAGCAGTAAGCTATTGTTTTGATACTTCCGGAGCATGAATATGTACTGCCCTTGTACCAGATTGGTCATGCTCATCATTGGATTCCTCCTCTTCTTCTTGGTGGGAGGCTTGTCCACTTTGAGGACCTTCCTTATGGAGATTTTGCTGGCGCATCATTTCCAGCATTTGAGCCATTTGCTCTTTCAGCATGTTGAGCTCAGTGGTGAGCTTTTGGTTTTGCTCCTCTAGTTGCTCCATCTTCTTGGCTTTTTGAGCGCGAGTGAGAACAGGTAGAAGACCAGCCACTTTCTAAATTATTTAAAGATTTTTATTATAGCTTTTTATTTTAAATGATTAGTGTAAGATAGATATGTCTTAGACAATAGCTTTGGTATCTTCTCAAAAGCCTATGTTTTAAGGGTACCATACCCACCTTAGTGTGTTAACTTCCTTTTTTTTTTTTAAAAGGTTGCCAACATACCTTAGCGCACTTATCTCTTCTAGGAAGGTGATAAACGCACTTGGGTCTCTTTCGCTATTGTCTAAGGATATCTAATGCATCCTAGAATGAGTGTGTTTATGCATGTTTTATGACAACATATATTGAAAGTGGAATAACTTTTGACTGGGTTGTCTGATTTGGACGCACAGCATGTCAAAACGAAGAGAAAAGGGTGAAGAACAAGGCTGCAAATTCCCAAAGGGGATTTGGCCCAGTAATTTTCCCAAAAAACGCTCCTAAGACCCATTTTTTGGAGGTTTATTAAAATGATGTGCATGCTGCAATTATTTTCTCTCTTAGTTTTACAACTTATTGGATGATGTGGTATGAATGATACGACTTTGCCAAGAATCTTTTTATTATAAAAAGGAGTTTTTATGGCTTTCATTCGTTTTTACATTTTTTATGACCCTTTATCTCTTCTGTCGGTCAACGTGGCTACTTAGCTTGCAAAGAACCTGAAACCAGGCTAGCTTAACTGAAGACTGTCCGAGATAAAGGTGGTTATATTATCACTTTTTTTATTTTTAGGGTTTTTCACTATTTTTGTTGTATGATTACCCTATGCTAATGCATCAATACAAATGCAGCAAACGTATGCACACACAATTCATACATCCACGAGCAGAGCCACGCTTATTTAATCACGAGGTAGGGTTTTCCTGCAGAAACGTGTTTGGTTTAGGCGGTTCTAACTGTTCTCACCAAGGCCAAAGGTCCCCAAGGTGCCCCCATTATAGGGACCTCTCAATCTCTCAGTCCTCGGGTCATGCACGGAATTTCGTGTCGACATCCTTAGACCAAAAGAAGAGAGTTATCACCTTGAGTTGGTGGTTTCCGACAACGGTTGTAGCCCCGTGTGCCAACAAGCCGGTCGTATCTGCCACCCACTCCCTATAGGTATTCACTCTTGCCCCCGGGTATAGAGGGACTGTTGTGTGCATGGGTTTTTGTGTGCAATTTATATTTCAAGCAATTTGTAGAAGTAATCATACAGCAGTTATTAAAGCCATACAATAAAAATACAGAAAAGGGTAAAGGTGTAATTTCAAATTTTTACTTAGTTAGAATTTATCCGTCACTAAATGGGATCAACTCTCTAGCTTCCCCAGTGGAGTCGCCATCTGTCGCCACCGTTCCTTCCAACGTCCAGGGACATCTCGAACGTTTATGCGAGCGGTCGCGAAAAGATGGTTGATACTCGCGTTTTTTGTTAAAAATATGTTCATTGCTTCCGAGGCGCTCAACGCTGAACTATCCTCTAATAGAAGCAAGGTTTTCGAAAAGGGTTCTTTTGGAGTCGCCACCAATGTTTTGACCATAAACATTGGAAAAGGAGAAAAAGACATTGATTTTAATAAAAACCAAACTTGGCCATTATAACTAGAGTCGGGTAAGGGAGTTAGTTATGTGTGGGGAAGGTATTAGCACCCCACAACGCCCCTTTCGGGTTCCCTATGACAGATTAATTCATTTAAGTAAAGATTACAAGAAATTACGCTATTACCCTATTTTATTCATACAGTATTTAAATATAATTATCTACATGGTTTATCTACATTGCATACAGAAAGCAGTAAATAAAGCAATAAAAGGGAAGAGGATTGAGAAGAACCTCCGAATAATGATGTAATTCTAGTTCAAGTATATGTTGATGACATCATATTTGGAGCCACTAATGAGTCTTTATGTAAAGATTTTATCAAAGATATGCAGGGAGAATTTTGTTGAACATTCAAGGACTTGATGTTGCAAATAATGATCATGAAGAATGTTGATTTTGATGATGATCCAAGAGCTTAAAGACTTAGAGTATTGAAGATTGAAGATTGATGATTTACGTATTGTAATAACTCTGTTTTAGTTTGATTGAGTCCGTAATTATAGAGTCTAAGATAGCCGGTACATAGTCTATAACTTAGAAGCTTCAAAATGCTCAAATTTATCATGCGAGCTTGGCTTTAATCGATTATATAGGAAATAATCGATTAAAACAGATGAGAAAACCATTTTCAAGCATATACTCACTGTTTTAATCGATTAAAACATCAAAATAATCGATTAAAAGGTCAAATAATCGATTATTTCACCAAATAATCGATTAAACCAGAGAGGATTGGGTTCTGCGTATTTGGCTCTGTTTTAATCGATTAAAACTCCATTTAATCGATTATTTCAGTCTGTTTTTGTTTTTAAATTTCAAATTAACCCTATTTTCGAAAACCCAATTACCAAGAACCCTAGTTTCGAAATCCCCAATTCCTTAACCCTAATTTCCCTACTTAAACTCTGCTTTGGCACTCGGAAAAGAAGAACAACTCTTTCCATACAAAAGTTAAGTGCTCGTGAGTGCCGAGAACTGTTTGTTGCAAGGAAAGGGGGCTTTCGGAACCTGGTGTGAGGCTAGAAGCGATAAGAATCACTAAGTGGAGTTCTTAGTGGATTGTGTGCTGTGCCGTCTCTCGGGGAAAGTCTGTTCTTCGGGGCTTTTGGAAACCTGGTGTGAGGCTAGAAGCGATAAGAATCACTAAGTGGAGTTCTTAGTGGATTGTGTGTTGTGCCGTCTCCAGGGAAAGCTATTCTTCATCTCTTGTGGATTTCAAGAGAGGTGTTGTATTTACTTTATCTCTTTGATTTGTAACCTGTTTATAACAATTTGTTCTTAGTGACGAGCGTTAATCCTCTTTTGAGTGATTAGCAACCGGACGTAGGGTCTTTTGATCCGAACCAGTATAAACCTACCGTGTAATCTTCTCTACTCTTCTCTATTTACATTTACGCAGTTTTTAATCGGTAAAATTTGGGGAAAATTTTGAAAACCTAATTTTTATTAAGAAACCAATTCACCCCCTCTTGGTTTTTGTCCGACCACGCGAACATTCAGCTGCGCGATTCTAACAAGTGGTATCGAGCTTGCTTTGATAGTCATTCAAATATTTTCGAAAATGGCCGGACAAAATCAAACTTTTGCCGAAGGTGCGTCTATCAACGAGACCCCCACTTTTTGCGGGTCAAAATTATCCTTTTTGGAAAGTACGTATGCAAATATTTTTAGAGTCTCGTTGATAGAGGTGTTTGGGACGCAATTTTAAACGGTCCATTTGTTCCTAAAATTACGAGAACGGTGTTGACGTTCTTAAACCTATTTCTAGATGGACTGCCGACGAAAGTCGAAAAGCACAATTTGATGTTAGGGCTAGAAACATTATTTCATCTCGCTCTAACCCTTGATGAGTTTTATAGAATTTCGGTTTGTAAAAGTGCACGGGAAATGTGGGAAATGCCGAGGGTGACCCACGAAGGAACTGACGACGTCAAAAGAGCACGTAAAAATTCTTTAATCCAAGAATACGAGATGTTCCGAATGCAACCAGGCGAAACGATATTTGACGTACGTAAACGTTTCACTCATATCGTGAACCATCTCATCGGACTAGGTAAAATTTTTGACGTTGATGAATTAAATGTTAAAATCTTGAAATCTCTCGGATAGGAAATGGCAACCAAAGGTGACGGCCATCTCGGAGTCACAAAATCTTGCCATTATGTCTATGGCGGCGTTATTTGGAAAGCTTAGGGAGCATGAACTTGACCTTGGAAGACTAAATGAGGAAGATGATCAATATCAAAAGAAAAACCTAGCTTTCAAGACCGAGATTTCAAAAAGCAAAAATAAGAAAGAAGAAGAAGAAGACTCCGAAAATGATGAAGAAGAGATGAGTCTTTTTATAAAGAAGTTCACCAAGATGATGAAAGCAAAAGGAAGACATCCTTTCAAAGGTAAGGAAAAGGTAAAAGAAAATTCTTCCGTTAATATAAAATGCTTTGGTTGTGGTGAAGCGGGGCATATAAAGATCGAATGCCCAAACAAGAAAAATGATGAACACAAGGGCAAAAAGCAATTCAAGAAGAAAGCATATATTGCTTGGGATGACGATGATTCAAATTCAGAATCAAGCGACTCGAAATTGAAGCAAACATTTGCTTGATGGCAAATAACAACAATTCTTCGGATTTTGAGGTTAGTGATTCCGATTCATCCTCTAGTGAAGAAAATGACCATGATGAATTGCAAAATGCTTATAATGAGTTATTTACTGCATTTATGGATATGAAAAAGGAATATAAAGTTGTAAAGAAGAATCTAAGAAAATCGGAAAAGGAAAATGAGTCCTCAAAATTGAAAATTGCATGTTTAGAAGAAAAGGAGGTAGCCAATACGAAAATAGTATGCTTAGATGAAGATAAGGACTTAGCATGTGCAAAATGTAAAGAGCATGAATATGATATAGATATTCTTAATCATTTGCTTGACAAAGCCGAAAAAGAAATTGATGATCTTAAGAAGAATGAAATGGTATTTGCTCAAAATAATGTAAATCATAGAGTTTCTTTGAAAAAGGGTAAAACTAAAAAGAAAAGAGTATGGGTAGAAAAAGGAACTAGAGCATGTCATGTTAATAATGTATCTTGTTCTAAAACTACTTCAAATGCATGCTTCTATTGTATGAAACAAGGTCACACTTCAAATAGATGTAAAATTAAGCATTTTGGAGTTCCTAAAGGAAAATATGTTTGGGTTCCTATAGTTAAATGAATTGTTTGTCTCTTTTATTTATTCAAAGAAAATGAATCATTTAGTATGTTTTAAACAGAATGATTGGTAAAAACATTTTATCTTTTCTATTGCATGAAGGTTCTTCACTTAAAGATTTTTGCGAAAAGCCTCTAAAATTGTTTTAAACAACCTAAAACAAAGTATTTTTACAAAAGCTTTCTTAAACATGTTTTTAATCGATGCAGTTTTGAAAGAACCAAATAAAATCACTTAGAATGTTCAAACAAGTGTTTTTACAGCATTTTAATTGATACAACTGGTTTTTAATCGATTAAAACCATTTAGAACTCATTTTGACCGATCAGATTTTTATTATGAGCGGTCAGAAACGTTTAAATCGATTAAAAACACGTTTCAATCGATTAAAATTACTTAAAGGGTCGGGATGATCGATCAGAATCAAATTATGACCGATCGAAGCAAATGTAATCGATCAGATTTTAATTATGAGCGGTCAAAAATCTTTCAATCGATTAAAAACACGTTTCAATCGATTAAAATCACTTTAAGGGTCGGGATGATCGATCAAATTTTTATTATGACCGGTCGAGATCAGTTATGATCGATCAGATTTTTATTATGACCGATCAGAACTCTTTTAATCGATTAAAAACTTCGTTTCAATCGATTAAAACAACTTAAAAACTTTTTCTACACTGCGTTTTAATCGATTAAAAGACGTTTTAACAGATTAAAACTGCACATTTAACAGATTAAAAGAATCTTTTAACAGATTAATTAAACCAGCGAGTTTTGAAAATAGTCTATAAAAACAGGTTTTGCTTGAACTTCTTAAAACACCCAAAGAATAGATTGTTTTGCAGTATTTTAAATAGATTATTATGTCTCTAACCTCAAGGACCCAAAAGTTGTGGGGACCTAAGTTTACTATGTTCTTGTTTTGTAGGAAACTTCCAAATCAAAGAAGTCTATGTGGTATCTTGATAGTGGATGCTCAAAACATATGACTGGGAATAAAACGAAATTTGTAAGTTTCAAAGCCAAAGAACAAGGATATGTGATTTATGGGGATAACAACAAAGGGAAGATTCTCGGAATTGGAAATATAGGTGGTGCAAATACATTGGAGATTAAGGATGTGCTTCTTGTTGATGGATTAAAACATAACCTTCTTAGCATAAGCCAATTGTGTGACAAAGGATTCAAGGTAACTTTTGAAAGCAAATTTTGCACCATACATTTAGTAGATTCCGAAATAGTAGAATTAAAAGGCATTAGGCATAACAACATATATTTGATTGATTTGGATTGTTTATATGAGTCTAGTATAACATGTTTAGTTGCTAAGGAAGAGAATCCTTGGTTATGGCATAAAAGAGCGGCTCATATAAACATGCATCATTTGAATAAATTGATATCAAAAGACTTAGTTATTGGATTGCCTAAATTGAAATTTGAAAAAGATAGATTGTGTGATGCATGCCAAAAGGTAAACAAGTTAAATCATCATTTAAATCAAAAAATGTGATTTCCACTTCAAAACCCCTAGAATTATTACATTTAGATTTATTTGGACCTTCTAGGATAAAAAGCTTTGGTGGAAATTATTATGGTCTTGTAATTGTTGATGATTTCTCTAGGTACACTTGGACATTTTTCCTAACTATGAAAAGTGAAGCTTTTAAGGTCTTTAGAAAGTTTGCTAAACAAATACAAAATGAGAAAGACCTAAGGATTAAAGTTTTAAGAAGTGACCATGGTGGTGAGTTTCAAAATGAAAAGTTTGAGAATTATTGTGAGGAAAATGGTATATTACATAACTTTTCTGCTCCTAGGACTCCCCAACAAAATGGTGTAGTTGAAAGGAAAAATAGGTCATTAGAGGAACTTGCAAGAACTATGTTAAATGAATCTAATGTTCCTAAATATTTTTGGGCTGATGCGGTTAGTACTGCATGTTATGTTTTAAATAGAATGCTCATTAGGTCAATTATGAAATCTACTCCATATGAATTGTTTAATGGTAGAAAACCTAATGTTGCACATTTGAAAATTTTTGGTTGTAAATGTTTTGTACTAAATAATGGAAAGGACAATCTAGGAAAATTTGATTCAAAAGCCGATGAGGGTATTTTTCTAGGTTATTCTTTAACTAGCAAGGCGTATAGAGTATTTAATAGAAGAACTTTGAATATAGAAGAATCTATACATGTTGCCTTTGATGAGATTGTAGACCTTGGGGAAATCCTCTTGAGTCAAATAAAAGACTTGCAGGTGATGATGAATATATAAGAGAGGCCCTTGATGAATTATACTTGGAAGATAATGTGCCTTCTCAAACTCCTCAATTAGCAAAAGAATGGCAATCACCTAGAGGACTCTCAATGGACAATATCATAGGTGATATCTCAAAAGGGGTAAGAACTAGAAATATGAATAATTTCCGTATGTCTGTTGCTTTTGTGTCACAGATTGAACCTAAAAACATTGAGGAAGCACTTAAAGATGATCAATGGTGCATAGCCATGCAAGAAGAACTTAACCAATTTGAAAGGAATCAAGTCCGGGAACTAATCCCAAGAGAAGAGTCACATCAAGTTATTGGAACTAAATGGGTATTCAGAAATAAGCTTGATGAAGATGGTAATATAACAAAGAATAAAGCCGGACTTGTTGCAAAAGGCTATTGTCGGGAGGAAGGTATAGATTATGATGAAACTTATGCTCCTGTGGCCAGGTTAGAGGCTATACGCCTACTTCTTGCTTACGCATCTATGATGAAATTTAAACTATATCAAATGGATGTAAAGAGTGCATTTTTAAATGGTTTTATTAAAGAAGAAGTGTATGTAGAGCAACCCCCTGGATTTGAAGATTTTAATAATCCTAATCATATTTACAAATTAAAGAAAGCATTATATGGGTTAAAACAAGCTCCTAGATCTTGGTATGAAAGATTAAGTAGTTTCCTAACTGCAAATGATTTTTCAAGAGGAAAAATTGATTCTACACTGTTTATTAAGAAAGTTAAAGAACATATCTTATTGGTCCAGGTATATGTTGATGATATTATTTTTGGATCAAGCTGATAATTCTTTGTGTGTAGAATTTGCTAAGATTATGCGAGGAGAGTTTGAAATGTCTATGATGGGAGAATTAACATTCTTCCTTGGACTTCAAATCAAGCAACTTAAAGATGGAACTTTTATCTCTCAAACTAAATACTGCAAAGAGATCCTCAAAAAGTTTGGTATGGACACCTCAAAGGAAGCTAACACACCCATGGGAACTTCATGCTATTTAGACAAGGATGAATCAGGTTTGGAAGTAAATCAAACTATGTATAGAGGTATGAAAGGATCACTATTATACTTAACTGCTAGTAGACTCGATATTATGCATTACTGTCCGTGTGTGTGCTAGATTTCAAGCTTGTCCTAAAGAATCTCATTTAATTGCAGTAAAACATATTTTAAAATACTTAAAAGGAACTACTTGGATTTGGCTTGTGGTATCCGTCCGATGCTTGTATTAGTTTATTAGGATATTCGATGTCGATTATGGTGGATGTAAAATTGATAGGAAAAGCACTAGTGGGACATGTCATTTGTTAGGTTCATCCTTAATATCATGGCATTCTAAGAAACAAGCATGTGTTGCTTTATCTACCACTTGAAGTCGAATATATTGCACTGGTAGTTGTTGTGCTCAAATTACGTGGATGAAACAACAATTAGAGGATTATAGCATATATTTAAATGACATTCCATTAATGTGTGATAATACGAGTGCAATCAACTTAACTAAAAATCCAGTAATGCACTCTAGGACTAAACATATTGAGATTAGACATCACTTTTTAAGAGATAATATCAGCAAAGGAAACTGTAAGATAGAGTATGTAGACACTAAACGTCAATTAGCGAGATATATTTACTAAGCCTCTACCCAAGGATAGATTCTATGATCTTAGAAGAGACTTAGGGATACTAGAAATAGCTTAAATTCTGCTTAATTTGAATGATTTTGGATGATTGTTATGATTAAATTCGTGATGCGGGATATTCATAGGTTATAATGTGTAAAAACCTTAAAAAACTTAATATAGCCTCTGGAATAATCGATTACTGGAAGTGATAATCGATTATTTTTCCTCAAAACGTCCAAAACAGGGTATTCTCCTCTGGAATAATCGATTATCTCGTGAAATAATCGATTAAATGCCTCTAAAAATCGATTATTTACTGGAAATAATCGATTAAAGTTGTCTAATGTAGAGATAATTGATGAATTTTCTTTTGTTATTGTCTTGATGTTGTAAAATATGATGTTTCTTTCATGCTATGATTGAGGGGGAGCTTTCTCTAACTTATGCATATTTTGAGGGGGAGCTCTTATGATTGATGTTGCGAGTTCTTTTTGATTATAATCAAAATAGGGGAGAAAAATTTAAAGCCTATGATTCAATATTAAATGTTATCTGGTATGTTTAATGTGTTTGTTAGTATGACGGATGAAACGAGGTTATTACAAGGGCTTTAAAAAGATAATTTTGATCATCATCAAAAGGGGGAGATTGTTGAACATTCAAGGACTTGATGTTGCAAATAATGATCATGAAGAATGTTGATTTTGATGATGATCCAAGAGCTTAAAGACTTAGAGTATTGAAGATTGAAGATTGATAATTTCGTATTGTAATAACTCTGTTTTAGTTTGATTGAGTCTGTAATTATAGAGTCTAAGATAGCCGGTACATAGTCTATAACTTAGAAGCTTCAAAATGCTCAAATTTATCATGCAGGCTCAGCTTTAATCGATTATATAGGGAAATAATCGATTAAAACAGTGAGAAAACCATTTTCAGACATATACTCACTTGTTTTAATCGATTAAAACATCAAAATAATCGATTAAAAGGTCAAATAATCGATTATTTCACCAAATAATCGATTAAACCAGAGAGGATTGGGTTCTGCGTATTTGGCTCTGTTTTAATCGATTAAAACTCCATTTAATCGATTATTTCGATCTGTTTTTGTTTTTAAATTTCAAATTAACCCTATTTTCGAAAACCCAATTACCAAGAACCCTAGTTTCGAAATCCCCAATTCCTTAACCCTAATTTCCCTACTTAAACTCTGCTTTGGCACTCAGAAAAGAAGAACAACTCTTTCCATACAAAAGTTAAGTGCTGTGAGTGCCAGAGAACTGTTTGTTGCAAGGAAAGGGGGCTTTCGGAACCTGGTGTGAGGCTAGAAGCGATAAGAATCACTAAGTGGAGTTCTTAGTGGATTGTGTGCTGTGCCGTCTCTGGGGAAAGCTGTTCTTCGGGGCTTTTGGAAACCTGGTGTGAGGCTAGAAGCGATAAGAATCACTAAGTGGAGTTCTTAGTGGATTGTGTGCTGTGCCGTCTCCAGGGAAAGCTGTTCTTCATCTCTTGTGGATTTCAAGAGAGGTGTCTATGATGGGGGAACTCAACTACTTTCTTGGATTACAAGTTAAACAACTTCAAGAAGGAAGTTTTCTTCATCAATCTAAATACTACACAGAACTTTTAAAGAAATTTGAGATGGAACATTGCAAAGAAGCATCAACACCAATGTCCACAAATTGCTATCTTGATTCTGATGAAAAAGGAAAACCTGTTGATGAAACTAAATATAGAGGGCTTATTGGTTCTTTACTATATCTAACTGCAAGTAGACCTGACATTATGTTTAGTGTTTGTATGTGTGCCAGGTTTCAATCTGCACCAAAAGAATCCCATCTTACTGCTGCAAAAAGAATCCTCAAATATCTCAAAGGAACTTTAAATGTTGGGTTATGGTATCCTGGTGAGTCCAAACTAAATTTAATTGGATACTCTGGCTCAGATTTTGCAGGTTGTAAGCTTGACAGGAAAAGTACCAGTGGCACTTGTCATCTCCTTGGAAGCAGTCTAATTTCATGGCATAGTAAGAAATAATCATGTGTTGCCCTTTCTACAGCTAAAGCTGAGTACATTGCAACTGGAAGTTGTTGTGCTCAATCTCTTTGGATCAAACAACAACTTGAGGATTATGGTTTAATTCTCAGAAAAATTCCTCTCTTATGTGATAATACTAGTGTCATTATGTTAACTAAAAACCCAATTCAACATTCTAGGACAAAACATATAGAAACTAGACATCATTTCATTAGAGATCATGTTTTGAAAGGTGATTGTGAAATTTTCTTTATAGAAACTGAAAAACAACTAGCAGATATTTTTACAAAACCTCTTGCTCGTGATAGGTTTTACAAAATTTGCACTGAATTAGGCATGATAGATGCATCAAATATTACTTAGTTTTCAAAACTGGTTGTTTTAATCGATACAAACAAGCTTTAAATCGATTGAAAGCACTTATACTACATTTTTTTACTATTTTAATCGATTAAATGTCAATTTAATCAATTAAATCAACTTATGTTTCAAACTTTCGAATTTCATCACTATTTTAATCGATTAAAACATTATTTTAATTGATTAAAATCATTAACAAGAACTTTTTAATCGATTTTTACTCTGGAAAGAAAAATTAAAGGCTTTAGTTAATGGTTGTTCTTGTAACATGCTACTAAAGCATGGTTCTCTTATCTTTACACGTGTTAATTGTATTCATTACAAACGTGTTAATGAAGATAAGTTTGAATCAACTTTGATTAGTCTTTACATGAGTAAGGTATCGTATCCAATTTTTTTGTACTGTTTTCAAAATCTACAATTTGATACATACCATGCATAATTTTTGTTGTGTTCCTCTGTTCCCTATTTTTGATGAAGTCAAAAGGGGGAGAAATAATTGCTTTGCTTTATAATTGATTTTCCTTAATTAGGGGGAATAGCAATTTAGGGGGAGAAATGGGTAAATGATTAGTATTTTGATTACTCACTAATCTATATATTCAAGTGACTTCTTCTGCAGAGTTATTATTCAAAGAGGTGTTTGTCTTCATCAAATAGGGGGAGACTGAAAGTGATGAAGATCTTATTGAATTACTTTGGCAACGATCTTGTTGATTTGATGAAGTAAAAAATGAAGTCAAAAGCTACTTTGTGGCAGTCAAAGGCCACTTAGATAAAAGGGTAGTGGGATTAGTGAGTTTGCATCACTGCTTAGGTATAATCATTTTTACCTTTCTACTGCATGAGGTTTCTTCATTTAAAAGATTTTGCAAATGCCTCTAAAAAATGTTTAAACGGTTAAAAACAAAGTATTTTTTTAAAAGCTTTTTAATTAACTATTTTTAACTAATAGCATATAAGTTTTATCAACTAAAATGTTCTTAACACTTTTTGTAACAGGTTTTTAACTGATATGTTTTCGAAATAATCGATTGTTTTCATTAAAGGAAGTTTTGAAAACCTTCTGTCAGTATTTTAACTAATATAGTTTCGAAATAACCGATTAAAATCACTTAAAATGTTCAGGGAAGTGTTCTGGAAGTATTTTAATCGATATAACTTCGAAATAATCGATTAAAACCACTTGGAGTATTTGTTGATCGATCAGAATGAGCATATGATCGATCAGAATGAGCATATGATCGATCAAAATGAGTTTTTGATCGATCAGAATAATTTTAATCGATTAAACTGCGTTTTAATCGATTAAAACAACTTAAGAGAATTTCTACTACGCGTTTTAATCGATTAAAACAGATTGTTATCAATTAAAATCACTTGGAAAAGTTTATAAGAATGTTTTGCAGTATTTTAATCGATTGAAAGGCGAAACAATCGATTAAAACAGTTTGGAATATTTTTTACAAAGGGTTTTAATTGATATAAACAGTGTCGTATCAGTTAAATCAAATCTGGAAAATAATCAAGAATGTTTTAATAGATTAAAAGAAGTTTTAACAGATTAAAACAAGACTTTTAACAGATTAAAAGATTATTTTAACAGATTAAATAAACCAGCAGTTTTGAAAATCTTCTATATAAACAAAGTTGCTTGAACTTTTTTATACATATCTTTTAAACATCTTTTAGCAATCAATCAAGCAATCATAAGTGCTACTTTCAAGAGAGAATCATGCTGGTTTTTGTGAAGTTCATTAAAGTTCTTTCTTGAGGCAAAATTGCATTCTTTTGGAGAAAAACACATACTGCAAAACTGCATAAATCTGGTTTGAGCGTTCTAAGTTTCTTCTTTTTTTCTTTACTTTCTTTTACTGTATTGTGGGTGCCTGGAATTGTGGGCACTGATTTCTGTAGCTAGAATTTGGCTGCAGGTTTGGTCAAGAACTGGAATTGTGGTTCTTGGTGAAGGATTAGGTGCAGGAACTGGAATTGTGGTTCTTGTGATAGATTGAGTGTGAGATTAAAGTTGTAATCTGTAAAACGTTCAATCTAGGCTGGAGACTGGACGTAGCCCTGGGATTGGGTGAACCAGTATAAACCTTGGTTATATCTTTCTAAACCTTTCTCTTTTAATTTTGTCACTGCTTTTATTTTGATTTCTTGATGTATGTGATTCAAGAATTGGTCAGATTTCTTAATCTTTGAGATAGATAATCTGTTAATTGCGAAAAACTTTCAAAGATCAATTCACCCCCCCTCTTGATCTCAGCCTACATTTCTAACAGGGGGGGCAGATGTAGACCCCAAATCTTGCCCGACCTCACAATAAAGAGCAGAAGACTTCCATTCAAAGATGGACAAGGCCTCAAAGGTCTCTAAGCATGTTTACTAGGCTCCATGTTAGAATAGGAAAACTTTTTGTACACAAAAATAAGAGAATTCTTCCCGGAAGCATGAGATGGTTGTCCCATTTGGCTAGACGGTTGTCTCGCCATAAGGGCGAGACAACTGTCATGTTTGGCAAGATGATTGTCTCGTCATTCGCCAATGGCGAGACCGCCGTCTCGTTTGGTGAGACGGCCGTCTCGACCTTAAAGTGGCAAGATGACCATCTCGACCTTTGTTAGGCGAGACAGTCGTCCTAGTCTGTCAGACACGATTTTCTATAACTAGGACCTCCATTTCAGGGAGAAGGGACACGAAAAAATCCAGAAATTATATAGTTCTTACTCTGAAACTCTGTATACTTGTTATTTTTGCTCTGAAAGTCCAATTATAGTTCGTTTAAGTAGTTTCGAGTAGTTTTCGGATCAAGAGAGGAGTGTTTGTATAGAGTGCGGGGAATAGCCAAAAACCGTGCCTTGCAAATTTATAAAAGCTTGCTTCGAAGGTTCTTACACCTCTTATTCTCTTTTATCGCTTTTGTTAATTACTCTCACTGTGCATTAGTTATTAGGGCCATGTAGTCAACTATTTAAATTTCGCAATGAATAAATAAGGGTAGAAAGCATAATTTTAATGTTCTTATTTTAAAAAATAAATAGTCCATCATAAGGAACCCGAAAGGGGCGTCGTGGGTGTAGACCCCAAATCTTGTCCGACCTCAAAATAAAGAGTAGAAGACCTCCAATTCAAAGATGAGCAAGGCCTAAAAGGTCCCTAGGATAGACTAATAGGCCCCATATTAGAGTAGGAAGGTTTTTTGTACAGAAAAAATAAGGAATTCCACTTGGAAGGCCGAGACCACCATCTCGCCATCGGCAAAGGGACGTCTTGTTTGGCAAGATGGCCGTCTCGCCACTCGCCAAGGCAAGACCGCCATCTCATTTGGCGAGACAGCCTTCTCGCCATATTTTAATAGCGAGACAGCTGTCCCATTTGGCGAGACGACCGTCTCGACCTGACAGGCACAAATCCCTATAAAAGGAGGGTGTGTTCCCCTCCTTTTCACACAATTCTTCAACTTTCCCTTCCCTAATTCTTTGAAATTCTTCTCCTAGGATCCCTCCAAAGCATTTCCGGAGTTTCTTAGCATTCTTAGAGGTTATTCTATAGCATTGCGAGGAAGAGCGACCAACGTTGTAGAGTGAGGGATTGCCAAAAAGCATCCTACTTCAAGAATTTTAATTACGAAAGCGTGTTTCGAAGGTTTCCACACTTTCTCCCTCTCTTTTACCGCTTTTTATTTACATTTATCTGTGCATTAATTGTTAGGGCCATGTAGTCGATACCTTAATTTTTGCAAATAAATAAAGGGTAAAAGCGTCATTTTAAAAGTTCATTTATGAAATAAACGGACCATCATAGGGAACTCGAAAGGGGCGTCGTAGGGAACCTAATACCTTCTCTACACGTAACTAACTCCCTTACCCAACTCTGGTTATAATGGCCAAAGTTTGTTTTTCAAAACCAACGCCTTCTTTTTCTCCTTTTCCAATG
Organism: Sphenostylis stenocarpa; assembly: GCA_963425845.1. Lineage (NCBI taxonomy): Eukaryota > Viridiplantae > Streptophyta > Magnoliopsida > Fabales > Fabaceae > Sphenostylis > Sphenostylis stenocarpa. Next base: position 36,991,154 of record OY731404.1, read on the forward strand.
TTTCCAGATAAAACATTGGTCGCGACTCTAGAACCCATTTTCAAAAACCTCGCCTTTAGGTCCAACCCGGTTATCGGACAACCTAAAGGCATTGTAACATCACTTTAAAATGTGAGTCAAAATCGGAAACCATCGCGTCGCTCCGACCGCCTCTTTTGACGGCGGCGACAGATGGCGACTCCACTGGGGAAGCCTAGAGAGTTATCCCATTTAGTGATGGGCTAGTTTAATAAATGAACTTAAAAATTTCGCTTTTACCCTACTTTGTTTTATAACATGTTTTATTTGCTTGGCTTTAATAACTATTGTTTATTTATTTTACGCAATTGTTTGAAATACAAACTGTACACAAACCTTTTTACACAATAGTTCCCTCTATACCCGGGGGCAAGTGAGAAATCCATAGGGAGTGGGTGGCAAGTATGATTTGTCGTAGTGAGGGCCATGAGCCCACCGGTATGATAAGAAACCACCACTCAAGGTGATAACCTTCCTCTTTTGGCACAAAGACTGACTATGGCCTTAGTGCCATGCATGGTCAGAAGGTTGGAGAGTGGGGACCCTATAATGGGGGCACCTTGGGGGCCTGGCCTTGGTGAGGAAAATTAAAACTACCTTGAATATGCACTCTTCTGCAGGAAAATCCTACCTCATAATTAAAACGTCATCCTACTTGTTCGCGAATGAGTAAATTGTGTGTGCATTTGTTTGATTTCATTTGACTGCATAACATAACCAAATAACAGATAAAAATAGAAAAATCACAAAAAATATTTTTGTAATAAACACCCTTATCTCGGACAGTCTGCCTTTTAGCTAGCCTGGTTTCAAGTTCTTTGTAAGCTAAGTAGCCACGCAGTTTGACAGAAGAGATAAGGGACGTTAAAATTATTCTTTCACAATAAACCATTTTATCTCGGACAGTCTGCCTTTTAGCTAGCCTAGTTTCAGGTTCTTCGTAAGCTAAGTAGCCATGTAGTCCAACAGAAGAGATAAAAGGCTATAAAATAAATAAAAATAAAGTTAAAGAAAACCCAATAAAATAAAAATGGGATCTTGTTCACAAACATCAAATTCATAAAATATCCATATAGGTAGTTTATTTTCTTTTTGAAAAAATACAAAAACCAAACACTATCATGCATCATGCAGAAATAAAACATGATAATGTTTAGGAAAAATAAACACTTGTATTAAGCATCATATTCATAGCATGCATTTTGGTTTTTAGAAAATGGAGGGACTAGTAGACAATTGAAGAAAGTGGATGTTCCCCGATACCATGCCGAGAAGTTAGAATGGCTTTGCGCATTGATGCTATCAGAGGTCCGCTCCAACTTTAAAAAATCCTACAGATGGATTCTTGACCTGCTGAAGATCTGTGTTGATCCTATTTTCATCAGGATTCTAGTTCATTTTTGGAACTCTAGTATGCACTACTTCGAATTCCCGCAGTTCGATATGGTGCCAACTTTGGAGGAGTACAAGATTATGTTAAAATGGCCCAAGTCAGCCGGGGTCAATATTCGCCATAAGGCATATACTCTTGCAGCACAGGTCGCTGCCATCATTTGATTGCCATCTCGGCAGACTACCCTGATAGCAAAAGGAAATGTCCAGGGTTGGAAAGTCTCAATGTTAGAAGACCATCTGTCCTCTTCGGTTGAAAGGGCAGAATGGTCTGCTTTTAACAAAACCCTGGCTTTAATCGTATTTGGAACGATACTATTTCCCTTCCACCTCGACACAGTGGATCAAGCCATCATGGACGCCTTCTTCACCTGCACTTCTTGCCGACACCTTGCTTTTGGTGGAATTTTGTCACCAGAAGCAAGGAAGAACACTCAGATGCTGCTCTTCACTACTATTCGTTTGGGGTATCACACATTTTTATGCCTCTAGTCACATGGGGATGTTCCCCAACCCTTTGAGAAGCTTCTCCAAAATCCCTCTCCACCAACGCCTGACCATGGAGTGGAAGGTCGAATTGGAACAATGGGACGCTAACCGTTTATCTTGGGTATATCCTTGGTTCTGACCCAGCCCAATCCTCATTAGATGTGGGGATTATCTGAGCATACCGTTAATAGGACTTAGGGGTTGCATAGCCTATTCTCCAAAAGTGGCTATGAGACAACTCATGAGGACCCAAACCGCAATATCACGAGAAGAGCTCGGAGGAGTGTGTTTCTTCGGAGACCCATCCACTGTTGCTAATTCACTTGTTGTACGAATAGCATGGGAGAAACTAGTATTCTTGGGAGATAGAGAGCAAGGAAAAGCTCGAGTAGTTGTCTCTAATGACTATGAGGAATGGAGAAGAAATAGAGGGATGTCACAACCATCCGCCCCACCTGTTGCGCCTTCAAACAGTGGAGAGCTTCAAACCAGAGTCGATGCCTTGACCCGGAGGATAGAAATCATGGGAGCCCAGATGAGGGCCATGGAGGAAAGAGAGCAAGAATCTATCCTCACCATAGACGGTCTACAGAGGCAATGCAAGAAGAAGGATCATGAGATAGAGCGCCTCAAGGATTAGTGTGCTGATTCCAGTGAGCAAGTTATTCGAGCATCCAAAACTTTTAGAATCTCGGATAACCAACTTCAAGAAATAATTGCCAAATCAGCACGCCTTGAGGCCGAATGTGCAAAACAGGCTCAGACGATCAAGGAGTTACTACAAGACCTCGCAAAGACTCGATCTGAAATACGCTAAGAGCGGGAGGCTACCCAGAGGCTTAATAGAAGCCTTGTTGAGTTGTGCTACAAAGAGAGAGATGGATTAGCTCAGTATGGTTAGGTACTACAAGAAAGAGACCGAACCCTTGTGAAACTCGATGAGTTACAAGCCTTGGTCGTCCATCAGGAGGCGAAGATCAAAGAGGCTCAAAAGTACAACGAAAATATGAGCAAGGCGGTCCAAAAACAGATTGAAGCACTTGCTCGTCACATCCGGGAAGCCGAAAGAGAATTACATAGAGATCAGGACCCGCCTGTGGGTTTCTTTAGGCTTTTCCATTTCTGTCAAAAAGTGCTTTGTAGCATGGAGTAGGGGAATGTACACTTTCTACAAATAAATAAAATTTCTTTATTCAAAAATTGTCTACTTGCATGCATTACATCCATTTGCATATCTGATTTCCCCTTCTTCACTTTTAATAAATAAGATAATAAAAAGGAAGGATTAATTGACACGTCTTCCAATCAGAAGGATGGAGAGAAAGCCGCTCATAATCAAGCTCTCCCCAATGGTTGATTCACCACAAGAGGATAATAAGCCTCGGCCGTTGGTTCTCAAGGTCAATAAAGAAGAAGGGGCAAGGACGCCTGTGCGACTATTTGTGCCTCGTCCTTTCCCCTATGAATCAAATAAAGTTGTACCGTGGACATATGGGGAATCTTCACAAATAAAGGAGGACATCTTCATCATAGTTGGCATCAGGGGCATGACCAAAAGCGGAAGGATATACTCCCCCAAAGAGTTACAAGAAGACGCCTCCAAGAATAAAGTGTTGAACATACAAGGATATGAATGTTGAACATACAAGGATATGAAGCTTGTAGATTTTGATGATGATTCAAGAATAAAGGACTTAGAGATTTGAAGACTTGTAATCTTATGTAATAACTCTGTTTTTATGTTTTTGAGTCTCTAATATTAGAGTCCAAGATAGTCAGCACATAGACCATCCTTTGAAAGCTCTAAAAACTCATTTTTATCAAATTTACACTGTGATAATCGATTATCACCCTGGATAATCGATTATTATAGCAAGAAAACCATTTTCAGGAAATCCTCTCTGTGATAATCGATTATCACTCAGGATAATCGATTATCACAGGTTGATAATCGATTATTTGGCCAGATATTCGATTATCCTGGCCCAGTTTTGTTCCCCTGCGAATTTGGCTCTGGAATAATCGATTATCACTCAAGATAATCGATTATTTCTGTGTGTTATGTGTTTTGAAATTCAAAATTGGACCAAGTTTCGAAAACCCTATTCCAAATTCATCTGTTTACGAAAATTCCCAATTCCCAGACCCTATTCTCTCTACTTAAGGTTCTCTAAGGCTTTCTACAAATTGAAAAAACCTTTTCCATACAAAAGTTAAGAGTTGTGACTGCTAGAGAACTATTTGCAGGGAAGAAAAATGGGCTTTTGAAAACCTAGTGTGGGCTAGAGGCGATAAGAATCACTGAGTGGGTTTCTTGGTGGATTGTGTGTTGTGCCGTCTCTAGGAAAAGTTGTTCTTCATCCTTTGTGGATTCAAAGGAGGTGTTCATCTCTTGTGTGACTCAAGAGAGGTGTTTTCTTTACCTTATATTTTTAATTTGTAATCTGTTTGTAAACTGTGATTATAGTGATAGCGTTAATCCTCTGTTTGAGTGATTAGCAATTGGACGTAGGGTCTTTTGATCCAAACCAGTATAAATCAACTGTGTAATCTTCTATCCCTTATCTATTTACTTTACACAACATTTTAATCAGTGAACTTTGGGAAAAATTTTTAAAACCCTTATTTTTGTTTAAGAAACCAATTCACTCCCTCTTGGTTTTTATCCATAAACGCAAACATTCCGGTGCGCGATTCTTGACGTTCAAAAGCGTTTCACACATATTGTGAACCATCTCACCAGGCTAGGTAAATTTTTTGATATTGATGAATTAAATGTAAAAATTCTTAAATCTTTGGATAGGAAATGGCAACCAATGGTGACGACCATCACGAAGTCACAAAATCTTGCTACCATGTCTATGGTGGCCCTCTTTGGAAAATTGTGAGAACATGAACTTGAACTCGGAAGGCTAAATGATGAAGAAGGCCAACATCAAAAGAGGAACCTTGCCTTCAAAACTGAAATTTCAAAGAGTAAGAACAAGAAGGAGGAAGAAGACTCAAAAAATGAAGATGATGAAAATTTGAGTCTTATGATAAAGAAATTTACAAAGTTCATGAAAGCCAAAGGGAAGCAACCCTTCAAAGGTAAGGGAAAGGTAAGAGAAAGTACTTCCTTAAATATTAAATGTTACGGTTGTGGTGAAACAGAACATGTAAAAACCAAATGTCCAAACAAGAAAAATGAAGATCACAAAGGTAAGAAACTCTTCAAAAGGAAAGCCTACACTGCTTGGGATGATAGTGACTCAAGTTTGGAGTCAAGTGATTCAGAAACTAAAGCAAACATTTGCTTGATGGCAAATGACAACATCTCTTCCGATTTTGAAGTTAGTGATTCCGACTCTTCCTCAAGTGATGATGAAAATGATTATAATGCTTTACAAAATGCATATGGAGAATTGTTTACTGCTTTTAAGGACTTGAAAAATGAATATAAATCTGTGAAAAAGTGTTTGAATAAATCCGAAAAAGAGGTGGAATCCTTAAAAACAAAAATTGTATGTTTAGAGGAAAAAGATAATAAAAATATAGCATGTGCATCATGTAAAGAGTATGAATATGTATTGATATT
>OY731404.1:36996729-37095492 GCA_963425845.1 Sphenostylis stenocarpa
TAAAAGGCAACCAACGAAGAATCCCCGGTAAAGCCGGATAAATAAAAAAGAAAAGTCAAAAAGAAAGAAAATCAATCATTCCTCATGGAATAGGCGCATGATCGAGACAATAAGTCGCCAGAAGCTGGATGAGGGTTCGTACTCATCAATCAAAAAGATATTCCAAAAAGAGCATTCCAAGAGTCGGTCAAAATGCAGACTCATACCAGGTGGGGATAGGTACCCACAAGAATTTGTCAAAATGTAGATTCGTACCAGGTGGGGGTAGGTACCCATCAGAGTCGGTCAAAATGCAGACTCATACCAGGTGGGGGTAGGTACCCACCAAAATCTGTCAAAATGCAGATTCATACCAGGTGGGGGTAGGTACCCATCAGAGTCGGTCAAAATGCAGACTCATACCAGGTGGGGGTAGGTACCCACAAGAATTTGTCAAAATGCAGACTCGTACCAGGTGGGGGAAGGTACCCGTCAGAGTCGGCCAAAATGCGGACTCATACCGGGTGAGGGTAAGTACTCACGGAGCATTATACAGGTAAAACTCAAAAACCGAGATGAGGGTGTGTACTCATCGGGCCTTACGAAGGGGTCTACCATGACGGGGGTTTGTACTCGTCAAAAACCGGATGGGGGTGTTACTCATCGGGCCTTACGGAAGGGGTCTACCATGACAGGGGGTTTGTACTCGTCAAAAACCGGATGGGGGTGTGTACTCATCGGGCCTTACGAAGGGGTCACCATGACGGGGTTAGTACTCGTCAAAACCGGATGGGGTGTGTACTCATGGGCCTACAGGGTCCCATGACGGGGTTTGTACTCGTCAAAAACCGAGATGGGGGTGTGTACTCATCGGGCCTTACGAAGGGGTCTACCATGACGGGGGTTTGTACTCGTCAAAAACCGGATAGGGGTGTGTACTCATCGGGCCTTACAGAAGGGGTCTACCATGACAGGGGGTTTGTACTCATCAAAAACCGGATGGGGGTGTGTACTCATCGGGCCTTACGGAAGGGGTCTACCATGACGGCGGGTTTGTACTCGTCGAAAACCGAGATGGGGGTGTGTACTCATCGGGCCTTACGGAAGGGGTCTACCATGACGGGGGTTCGTACTCGTCAAAAACCGGATGGGGGTGTGTACTCATCGGGCCTTACGGAAGGGGGTCTACCATGACGGGGGTTCGTACTCGTCAAAAACCGGATAGGGGTGTGTACTCATCGGGCCTTACGAAGGGGGTCTACCATGACGGGGGTTCGTACTCGTCAAAAACCGGATGGGGGTGTGTACTCATCAAGCCTTATAGAGGGGGCTTACCGACGAGGGTTCATTCTCATCAAACCGAGATAGGGGTTGGTACCTATCAAAACTATTCATCATCCGGAGGATCAACAACTTCGGCAAAATAGCATCCGAAGGATAGCAGGGCAAAAGGGTTAACTCCTTCCCCTACCGGCTAATCTTATCGGCATATTAGGCCAATAAATTAGCTAGGCGGGTGAAGGGGGCGGCTGTAGACCCCTAATTTTGCCGGTCTCTCAAATAAAGATAAAGGAGATCACCAGTAACAAGATAAAGCTCGTCTAGCATTACAAATAAGAGCCAAGGAGACTTCCCATATGAAGATAAAGCTTCAACGAGACATATATCGGCATCAGCCGACGTCCAAAACGAGGCAAGGAAAGCTTCCCGAGTCCGAAACGTGCGAGCGGCGGAACAAGTCGAGACGGCCGTCCCAAAGTTGGGACGGCCGTCCCAACCTGCCCCACCCGGTTGGGACGCGCGTCCGAAGTTGGGACGGCCGTCCCAAGTCCCAGTTTAAGTGGGACGGCCGTCCCGGGTCCCCTGGTGGTCTCGCCCTGTGTAATTTTGCCATTTGGGACGGCCGTCCCAGTCCAGACGGCCGTCCCACTCCAGACGGTGGTCCCGAAGTGCGCCAGCTGCGAAAACTATAAATAGGAGGCTCATTTGCCACTTTTTCAGACCCCAGACATCCCAGAGAGCTCTGAAACACTTTCTAAAACTCAGAGCACTTGTCTATTTCTCTCCCTTTCTCGAATGATCTTTCCAGATTGCCTTAAATAGGTAACAATCGGTTAAGGAATTATATTCAGGCATTTGATTCTTCTTTAAATTTTTAGTGGAGTCGATCTTGTATTGGTGAGGAGAGTACTGTGTAGAGAGAGGGGTTGCCAAAACGCATCCTCACGGTTGGAGATTCTCAATACAAAGCTTGCTACGGAGGTTCTTTTCAATTCTCTTCTCTTTTATTGCTTTATTTATTGTTTTATTTAGCTTTATTTATTGTTTATGCCATGTAGAATAAAATCATGTAGATAGCTATTTTAATATCTCTTTTATTGCTTTATTTAGCTTTATTCATCATTTTATGCATGCAACATAGAATAAAATCATGTAGATAGCCATGTAATATTATGTAATAAAATAGGGTAATCGCGTAATTTCTCGTAGTCTTTACTTAAATGAATTAATCTGTCATAGGGAACCCGAAAGGGGCGTTGTGGGGTGCTAACACCTTCCCCACACGTAACTAACTCCCTTACCTAACTCTGGTTATAATGACCAAGTCTGGTTTTTATTAAAATCAATGCCTTTTCATCCTTTTCCAATGTTTATGGTCAAAATATTGGTGGCGACTCCATAAGAACCCCTCTTCGAAAACCTTGCTTTTTCAATGTTGAAGCAATGAACATATTTTAAAACAAATACGCGAGTCTAAACCATCTTTTCGCGACCGCTCACATAAACGTTCGAGACGTCCCCCGGACGTCGAAAGGGACGGCGGCGACAAATATATTTTAATCTATTGAAACAGAGAGCTACCATTTTTCTTCTAACTGTTTCAATCCATTGAAAGCTCGAATTAACCGATTGAATGAGTTTTAAATGAAATCAATCGATTGAAACATCATTTTAAATCGATTGAATCTATCAGTCCCTCTCTTTTACTCTATAAATACAGTTTTGATTTCTCTTTCAAACATACAATTTGGAAAACGATTGACAGCAATCTTGGAGCTCTCATATTCGTGTTTTTATCTGAGCATTCATAAACATTTCTTATCATAAGGCATTTCGATCAAGATTGTTGAAAGATCTTCAAGAGAGAAAGTTCTGAGTTAGAACTTCTAGACTTCTATATTGTAAAAGCTGAAGTCCAGGTTTATTCTTTTCATATACTTGTACAAATTCTAATTGTGTAGATTGGGTTTGAATCTGCACTGGTTACAGTAACTGGGTTTGGTTGCTGGGAGGTTTTTCAAGAGTCTATCTTGTGGTGTTGTAAGGTAGTTCTTGGGGTAGATTGGTGTATATCTACTGGTTTGTATTTTCACTTGATATTAGTGGAACTTGGCAGATTTGTCAAGAACTGGATGTAGCTCTTGGGAATAGTGAACCAATATAAACTCTTGTGTTGTATTTCTGCTTTTATCTTTTTTCATTTCTGGTTTATATTCTTGCTTTGTTTAAAACCAAATCTGCCTAATAAAAGATTGGATAAAGATTAATCATTCTTCCACAAAGAAAGAGTGTTTTTCGAAAAAGATTTCTAAAGTTCAATTCACCCCCCTCTTGAACTCAACCATTAATTCTGACAAGAAGATCCGCTTCTGATTTTCATCCCCGTCCCAATTCAATTGAAGGGTGGATATCCGACGATGAAGGAAGACAGGAATTCCTGACTTTCTGGAAAGAAAGGGGCATTATCACTCCCAAATATATTATTGGTGATCAATTAATCAATAGGGGCTTCAATTTTCCAAATGTCCTTGAGCAGCAAGGTGTCCTTCCATTCATAGAAATGCAAGGTACTTACTACCCAAATTTAGTTAGGGTCTTCTATTCACGTTTTAAATATAGAGATCATATCGCCACTTCTAGAGTCAAGGGTGTGACCATCATCCTTGATGATGACATCTGGGAAAATGTTGCCCACTTTCCTTTAAGGGAGGATGCTACCAATGTTCTTGCGGATTTAGAAGATTTTAATAGAATTATGGTTTACCGCTCCTTTCTCTACAACCCCTCTATGGAAATTGCCCCCAACTTTTGGTCGGGCCTTTAAATAAAGAAGAACGCCTTTTGCTGCTTCTTCTCTTCTGGATTTTATGTCCCCGGGCAACCGACCATGCCCAATGTTCTTCTGCTGACCTTCGCATTATTCATGCCATCTTGAATAATGAGCCCATTTATTGGCCAAGCTTAGTTACTTTAACAATGCTCAAGGCAAAGTGTCACCCAATATCCAAGATTCCATACGCTCTCCTAATATCTAGAATTCTTGAATACAAGGGTGTAAATGTTGAAGGAGAACACCGGGCCTGGACCCTAAATTCAAACAGAATGCTAGACGGCATGCTCACTCAGCTACAAATGGTGAACATAAACGGAATTTACATTCATAAAGATGATGCTCCTCACATGGCCAACATGGTTCAAGATTCTGATGATGAGGACATGTCTGCTGCTGAAATGCCTGCTGAAAACATTCATACTATTGGGACGTCATCTGCTCATCCTGCATCTCGTCCGTCTATGGAAGATATGTTGTTTGATATGCATCAAAGAATGCAAGAGTTTTTCACTATCTCTTAAGAATGACATCAGGAAATTATTCGACGTATTTCGGATGTAGATGATAGGGTTTGTAATTTAGAAGACAGATTTGATGCCCAATTTAACAGTGATGAAAGTGAAGAGTTTTAATCTCTTCAACATATTTCTTGTTTGTAATTAAATTGATTTATGGAATAAAAATGGTATTTTTGCTTTGATTGAGGGGGAGTTATTTTCTATATTATGCACTTATTGAGGGGGAGCTTTCATTTTTTATCATAATCAAAATAGGGGGAGAAATTATTTAAAGCCTCTTATGTTTATTAATTTTAAATGTTGTCTAGTATGTTTAATGTTTTTGTTAGCTGTGACAGATAAAACATGTTATTACAAAGGGCTTTAAAGGAAATTTTGATCATCATAAAAAACGGGGAGATTGTTGAACATACAAGGATATGAAGCTTGTAGATTTTGATGATGATTCAAGAATAAAGGACTTAGAGATTTGAAGACTTGTAATCTTATGTAATAACTTTGTTTTTATGTTTTTGAGTCTGTAATATTATAGTCCAAGATAGCCAACACATGGACTATCCTTTGAAAGCTCTAAAAACTCATTTTTATCAAATTTACACTGTGATAATCGATTATCACCCTGGATAATCTATTATTACAGCAATAAAACCATTTTCAGGAAATCCTCTCTGTGATAATCAATTATCACTCAGGATAATCGATTATCACAGGCTGATAATCGATTATTTGGCCAAATAATCGATTATCCTGGCCTAGTTTTGTTCCCCTGCGAATTTGGCTCTGGAATAATCGATTATCACTCAAGATAATCGATTATTTGCATTTGTTATGTGTTTTGAAATTCAAAATTGGACCAAGTTTCGAAAACCCTATTCCAAATTCATCTGTTTACGAAAATTCCCAATTCCCAGACCCTATTCTCTCTACTTAAGGTTCCCTAAGGCTCTCTGCAAATTGAACAAACCTTTTTCATACAAAAGTTAAGAGTTCTGACTGCTAGAGAATTGTTTGTAGGGAAGAAAAAGGGGCTTTTGAAAACCTAGAGTGGGCTAGAAGCGATAAGAATCACTGAGTGTGTTTCTAGGTGGATTGTGTGATGTGTCGTCTCTAGGAAAAGCTGTTGTTCATCCTTTGTGGATTCAAAGGAGGTATTCATATCTTGTGTGACTCAAGAGAGGTGTTTTCTTTACCTTATCTTTTTAATTTGTAATCTGTTTGTAAACTGTGATTATAGTGACAACGTTAATCCTCTGTTTGAGTGATTAGCAACTGAACATAGGGTCTTTTGATCCGAACCAGTATAAATCAACTGTGTAATCTTCTATCCCTTATCTATTTACTTTACACAACATTTTAATCGGTGAATTTGGGGAATATTTTAAAACCCTAATTTTTGTTTAAGAAACCAATTCACCCTCCCTCTTGCTTTTTCTCCGTAAACGCAAACATTCCACTGCGCAATTCTAACATAAAGGAAAAAATAAACAGACCGAAGAAAGAGAAAATAAATAATCCAAGGAGGAGACCGATGAATTACTCCAGTTCGTAAGGCAAAGCGAGTATTCCATTATCGACTAGCTCAATCATACCCCTACAAAGATAACTCTGTTATCTCTAATGATGAGTTTGGAATCGCATAGGAACGCCCTGATGAAGGTTTTGAGCGAAGCGCATGTCCCTCACACTATATCCCAAGAAAAAGTTGAGAGGATCGTCGGTCACATCACGGCTAGTGATCACCTCACCTTCACAGACGAAGAACTACCCCTAGAGGGTTCGAGCCACAACAAGCCCTTGCATATTTCTATCAAATGCAAGGAGTATCTCATCACTAAAGTTCTTGTGAATAACGGGTCATCCTTGAACGTGATGCCCAAGTGCACACTTGACAAGTTAACTATTCAAGGAACCTGCTTGAGCCCAAGTAGCACCATCATTCGAGCCTTCGACGGATCTAAACGAGAAGTGGTGGGGGAAATTAACCCGCCAATCCAAGTCGGACCCACTATCTTCAACGTTGATTTTCACGTAATGGACATTACTTCAACATATAGTTGTCTCCTTAGTAGACCTTGGATTCATGACGCTAAGGAAGTACCTTCAACGCTCCACGAGAAAGTCAAGTTTATAGTGGATGACAAACTGGTCATGGTCCAAGCAGAAGATGATATCCTGATCAGTGGACCGTCTACCCAACCTTATGTGGATGCGGCTGAAGAGGCCCTTGAAACATCTTTTCAAGCGCTTAAAACTGCCAATGTAGAGAGACTTCCAAATAATACGAAGGTAGCCCGCATGATGATGAAGCATGGTTACCATCCTGGCCAAGGACTGAGGGCATACTCCCAAGGGATAAGGGAACCCCCAGAATTCAAAGATAATCCTCTAAAGTATGGCCTAGGATTTGACCCTACAAAGGGCCGAGCAAAAAGAAGAAAAGGGAAGACTCCCCTCCGCACACTCAAGCAGATGTTCCGAAGTGGAGGGATACAAGTGTCACGAGCAACCCTAGTCATTAGGAGTTCTTTTTCCTTTCTTAAGGGATGTAAACCCAGTGATTGTTAGAGATTATCCCCTGGGGCTAGCCTGACCCCCAGGCATCTTTTGGGCACATATTCCCTTACTAATTAATAAAGAATACATTTTTTACCATTCGCTTCTTTTCTTGCTATTTCATGTCTAGACCTCATAATAATCATGTTTAAGCAAACGAAAAAAGAAGAAGAAAAGTACGTCCAAATAATTAAAACGCGCCATCGCTATAATAATCGAGCTGATTGATTAGAAGCACAGAATAAGGTTTTACCTCATCATAATAAAATCGTGTTTTACCAATATTGTGTAAAGTAAATAAAAGAGAGAAAAAGCCCATAAAAGCCAAAGGCCAAAAAAGAAAGGGCAAAGTACCTGGTAGGAAACCCAGTAAGGGGGCTACGTAGAAATTAATGTCAACTCGCTAGGAAACCCGAGCAAAAATAAAGGGTAGCCTAAGCAACAGTTAGGGTTACAAAATAAGGTCCGCTAGGATTCCCAAAACAAAAAAAAGGAACTAGACAAAAGATAAGACCAAAACACAATATCCTAGTCTAAAAACCCGAAGGGCGGTCTAGGGAAATCAATCAATAGAAGGCGATGGAAATAGGCTAAGACGCGAATCCTCAAAGAAAAACGTTTGTTTAAACATCAGCTTAAACACTTGGACCAACCTTAGCCAGCCATTCTTACAAAACCCCTTCTAAATATAAATCAACTGTCTAAAACACAAGCCATTGAAATTATCCTCTTACTTCTCTTCTCTTGACCCTTACTATATTATTCTAACAATTAGTCTGGGAATATGGAGGCATATAATCAACAAGAGGATTGAAATCCCTAGAGTAAGGAAAAAGTGCACCGACATGGCAAAGTGTGCTCCTCAAACCAAAATTTATTCTTCTGTCACGTTAAGTCCAGAATGACACAAACCAGTACAACAGAAAAACACAGTCCTCCGAAGAAACACAGTCCTCTGAGTTCTTCTCGTGACAGCGCGGTTTGGGTTCTCCTGAGTTGTCTCATAGCCACTTTTGGAGAATAAGCTATGCAAGCTCTAAGACCTACTAATGGTACGCTCGGATAATCTCCACATCTAATGAGGATAGGACCAGGTCGGAACCAAGGACATTCCTAGGATAAGCTGTTGACATTCCATTGTTCCAACTCGACCTTCCACTCCATGGTTAGACGTCGGTGGAGAGGGATTTTCAAGAAGCTCTTCAAAGGATCGGGGAACATCCCCATATGACTAGAGGCATAGAAATGCGTGATACCCCACACGAATAGCAACGAAGAGCAGCATCTGAGTGTTCTTCCTTGATTTTGGTGACAGAACTCAACCGAAAGCAAGGTGTCGGCAAGAAGTGCAGGGAAGGGACTCTTCGAATGCACGTCTCAGGCGAAAAAGGCATCCATGACGACTTGATCTACTGTGTCGAGGTGAAAGGGAAATAACATGGTCCCAAACACGATCAGAGCCAGGGTTTTGTTAAAAGCAAACCAATCTGCCCTATCATCCAAAGAGGACAAATGATCTTCTAACATTGCAACTTTCCAACCCTAAATGTTCCCTTTTGCTATTTGGGCAGTCTGCTGAAGCGGCAATTGGATGATGGTAGCGACTTTGGCTGCAGGAATATATGCTTCATGACGAATATGAACCCCGACTGATTTAGGTCATCTCAACATTATCTCATATTCCTCCAAAGTTGGTACCAGATCAAATTGCAGAAATTTGAAGCAATGCAGACTAGAATTCCAAAAATTGACCAAAACCCTGATGAAGATGGGGTCGACATAGATCTTCAACAGATCGAGAATCCGTCCGTAGGATTTTTTAAAGTCGAAGCGGACCTCAGGTGGCATTAATGCACACAGCCGTTCTATCTTCTCTACATGGTATCAGGGAATATCCATTCTCTTCAATTGTCTACTGGACCCCTCCATTTTTCTAGAAACCAAAAATGCATGCTATGAATATGATGTTAATGCGGGCATGCATGCAAGTGTTTGTTTCTTTCCTAAACATTATCATGTTTTATTTTCTACATGATGCATGGTAGTGTTTGGTTTTTTGTATTTTTTCAAAAGAAAGATAAACTACCTATATGGATGTTCATGAGTTTGATGCTTATGAATAGGGTCCCATTTTTTATTTGTTTTATTTGATTTTCATAACCTTTTATCTCTTCTGTCGGACTGCGTGGCTACTTAGCTTACAAAGAACCTAAAACTAGGCTAGCTAAAAGGCAGATTGTCCGAGATAAAACTGGTTTATTATAAAAGAATGGTTTTAGCATCCCTTATCTCTTCTTTTGGACTGCGTGGCTACTTAGCTTACAAAGAACCTGAAACCAGGCTAGCTAAAAGGCAGACTGTCCGAGATAAAGGTGTTTATTGTGAAAAGATTTTTGGGGTTTTTCTTTTATTTTTATGTTATATGATTATGCCATGCAACAATCAAATGCAACAAATAAATGCACACACAATTCACTCATCCGCGAACAATAGGACGGCGTTTTTTATCACAAGGTAGGGGTATCCTGCATAAGAGTGCATATTCATGGTAGTTCTAAATTTCCTCACCAAGGCCAGGCCCCCAAGGTGCCCCCATTATAGGGTCCCCACTCTCCCAGCCTTCAGACCATGCATGGAACTAGGGCCTTGTCAGTCTTTAGGCCAAAAGAGGAAGATTATCACCTTGAGCGGTGGGCTCATGGCCCTCACTACGGTAAATCGTACAATGCCACCCATTCCCTAACGTTATCCCACTTGCCCCTAGGTATAGGGGGCACTGTTGTGTGCACGGGTTTATGTACAATTGTTATTTCAAACAATTGCATAAAATAAACATACAACCATTATTAAAGCCAAACAATAAAGCATGTTATAAAGCAAGAAAGGGCAAAAGCGCAATTTCAAGTTTTATTTCTCAAAACTAGTCCATCACTAAAAGGGATCAACTCTCTAGCTTCCCCAGTGGAGTCGTCATCTGTCGTCGCTGTCAAAAGAGACGGACGGAGCGACGCGATGCTTTTGTTTGACTCGCATTTTTCAAAGTGTGGTTCAACGCCTTTAGGTTGTCCGATAACCAGGCTGGACCTAAAAGCGAGGTTTTCGAAAGGGTTCGAGAAGTCGCCACCAATATTTTTACCAAAAACATTAGAAAAGGAAAAAGAAGGTGGTGTTTTTCAGGAAAAACCAACTTTGGTCATTACAACCAGAGTTAGGTAAGGGAGTTAGTTACATGTAGGGAAGGTATTAGCTTCCCTACGACGCCCCTTTCGGGTTCCCTATGATGGACTGTTTCTATAGAGAAATAAGAACTTTAAAACTACGCTTTTACCCTTATTTATTCATTGCAAAATTTAAATTATCGACTACATGGCCCTTAATAACTAATGCACAAAGATATTATCTAAAAAGCAATAAAATAGAGAAAGAGGTATGGAAGAACCTTCGAACAAGCTTTTATATATAATACTCTTGAAAAGGGCGCTTTTTGGAAAACCCCAAACTCTACAATGATGTTCGCTCTTTTCTTGCAGCACTTTAGAATGCTCTCTAAGAACTCTGGAAATGCTTCAGAGGGGTCCTAGGAGAGTATTTTGAGAATTGTGCTGTAGGAGAAGTTGTAGAATTGTGTGAAAATAGTGAGAAGGTCTCCCCCCCCTTTTATAGGAATTTGCATCTGTCAGGTCGAGACCGCCGTCTCGCCAAACGAGACGGTGGTCTCGCCTTCGGCAAGTGGTGAGTGGCGAGACGATGGTCTCACCAAACGAGATGGCGGTCTCGCCTTTGGCGAGTGGCGAGACGACGGTCTCTCCAAACGAGACGGCGGTCTCGCTTTTGGCAAGTGACGAGATGGCGGTCTCATCCTTAGCTAACGACGAGACGGCGGTCTCGACCCTTTGGGTGGAATTTCTTAGTTTTTGTGTACAAAAATCATTCCTATTCTAATATGGGGCCTATTGGTCAATCCTAGGGACCTTTTAAGTCTTGCCCATGTTTGAACGGAAGTCTTTTGCTCTTTATTTTGAGGTCGGACAAGATTTGGGGTCTACACCAACTGTAGGTTATTCTTTGCTACACTTTTCTTTTATTGAACTTTCAGTACATGTTATGTGTAACATGTTTGGGTTGAATTGATAGACACACCAGTTATAGAATTTCTCAATGTTTCTTTAACAGTACCTTTGATTATTTTTTATTTTTTGTCAAAAATACATTATTCACTTTTTGTTACTTAACCAGTTGTCTTCTACCTGAAGCAATTCTAGTTAGTTTGGAATAACTTTAGCATAACGAGACTTTTTATAAATGTTGTTTTTTTCTCTTTACACAAAATTCAAATTCAAAAGCATAGAAAAATATAGTGGATAAAAGTAAAAAGAGAAGCTAAACAAAAACATTAAAACTGTTAAAAATATTTCATTAAAGAAGAATAGAAACAAAAAAGAGATAGAAAAATTAAAAAAATACTATAAATTAGTTTAGTAGATTTACCTTTTTAATTATTTTTCCCTATTTCTTTCCTATCAAACAAATATAATTAAATTCATCCTCTCTATTTTCATTTTCTCCTCCCCCAAACCATTACTAAAATAGACCATCCAGCTGATAAAAGTGCATTTCCTTTAACTAAAATAAAATATATAGGTTCAAACCTTTTTGCTTCAATGATAAACGTATATAGACATTTTAATACCTTAACTAAACTGCTCCACTATAATTTCTATAGCTTGAAAATTCTAGCTACTTCCTAGTTAATTTTTGTTGCGTTTCTTTCAAAATAAAATATTTTTTTTAATTTTCAGAATGCAATTATTTTTCATAAAGAAATATTGCAGACAACACTTGAGCATCCATTACTATGATGTGCAGTCATAAGAATTTTTCAACAATAATTTGAAGTAGATGGTTTGCTGAATTAGGAAAAAATAATATCTTCATCATAACAAATTCATACTTTTTCAACATTAATTATTCTTTATCAGCAACATACTGACAAAACATTATACAAATAATATCTTCATCATAACAAATTCATACTTTTTCAGCTTACATAATGTAAGTTTTATTGTTAAAACTAATCCTAAATGGATTTTATATGGCCATAATGTAAGTTTTTTGGGGTCATGATTGTGAAGCATTTGCAAGGTGAAAACACATTCTTAACTCACCCGCTAAGAAACTAAGCCACAACGACATCAACCAAGCCAATAGGGCTTGGATAACACCAATCTCAACATCACCAAGTGAAAACCACAGATTCAAGCCAAACTAAACGAAAATAACGGTACAAAAAATCCTAATAAAACAAGATCTGATTATGTTAGAATCGCGCAGCGGAATGTTTGCGTTTACGGACAAAAACCAAGAGGGGGGTGAATTGGTTTCTTAAACAAAAATTAGGGTTTTAATTTTTTTTTTCAAATTTCACCGATTAAAATGCTTTGTAAAGTAAATAGATAAGGGAAAGAAGATTACACATTTGATTTATACTGGTTTGGATTAAAAGACCCTACGTCCAGTTGCTAATCACTCAAAAAGAGGATTAACATTGTCACTATAATCACAATTTTACAACAGATTACAAATTGAAAAGATAAGGAATAGAAAACACCTCTCTTGAGTCACAAAAGAGATGAACACCTCCTTTGAATCCACAAAGGATGAACAACAGCTTTTCCTAAAGACGACACAACACACAACACACAATCCACCAAGAAACCCACTCAGTGATTCTTATCGCTTCTAGCCCACACTAGGTTTTCAAAAGCCCCTTTTTCTTCCTTATAGAAAGTTCTCACAGCCACAACTCTTAAATTTTGTATGAAAAAGGTTTTTAATTTGTAGAGAGCCTTAGAGAACCTTAAGTAGAGAGAATAGGGTCTGGGAAATGATGATTTTCGAAAACATACGAATTGGGAATAGGGTTTTCATAAATTGGTCTAGATTTGAATTTCAAAACTCATAACAGACGTAAATAATCGATTATCTTGAGTGATAATCGATTATTCCAGAGCCATTTTCGCAGAGGAGCCAAATAGGACCAAGATAATCGATTATCTTAGTGAATAATCGATTATTTGGCTGGGATAATCGATTATCCTGAGTGATAATCGATTATCACAGAGAGGTTTTCAGAGAAATGATTTTCAGTGCAGGATAATCGATTATCCTGAGTGATAATTGATTATCACAATGTATTTTTGATAAAAATGAACTTTTAGAGGTTTTCGAGGATGAACTATGTGTTGGCTATCTTGGACTCTAATTTTACAGACTCAAAAACATAAAACAGAGTTATTACACATGATTACAAGTATTCAAATCTCTAAGTCCTTTGTTCTTGAATCATGATCAAAATCTTTAAGCTTCATATCCTTGTATGTTTAACAGATTAAACTAACAGAGCCACCAATTCAACGATTCATATGCAAATAACTCAGACCCAGACATAATATTTAACTAAGCAGAACAGGTCATACTCCAAAAAATGTGAAAGAAATAGGATTAAAGCATAACAATAGGCTTAACCCGCTACCTCTCTATCTCACCTCTAGCTCACGGTGAGCTCAGTGGCACAATGGGGGTGGGCTGGAGCGAGGAGAGGCGGTGACTGCAGCCGGCGTCAAGGTGATGGGGCACGACAGGGGGTGTCGTGGCTTGGTGACCTAGAGGTTGATCTGTTGTTGGGTTCGCGGTGGCCGGCTATGGGCAGTGGTGCGCAGTGGTTTGGGGCGAAGGGAGAGATTCAACACAAGGTGAGGGAAGTGGAGCAAAGTGGAGACGTTAGTGGTGAGGAGTGGGGGTTGGGTATGGTTCTGCGTTGGTGAGAAGCTTTGGTGAGGGAAGGTGAAATTAGGGCACGGGTATGGTTGTGGTGGTGATGGGGAAGAAGCCCGGTGGTGGAGGAGAATAGGGTTGGGTATATGGGTTCAAATGAGGGTACTGTGTGGGGTGCTCGAGAGTGGGGAGGCTGTAGCCAGGGTTCAGGTGAAGGAGGTGGGTGGCGGGTTATAATGGAGGTTAGTGAAATTGAGGGAGAGGAAGGAAGGAGTTAGGGAGCTTGGGTGAGGTGCAGAGGAAGTGTGAAAATGAGGGTCTGAGTGAGGTTTTTTTTTTTTTTTAATTTAACATCCGTAGGTAAATGAGTAGGTAAAGTAGTAAAAAAACATTACCTACCTCCTACATCCGTAGGTAATGCATAATCATCTCATCCGTAGGTAAATTTTGTAGGTAATAGATAATTTACATACATATAAAACTTTGTAGGTAATATCCATAGGTAATGTATATTTTACCTATGGATTTTTATCCGTAGGTAATATTTTGTAGATAATAGCCATTTTTTTTGTAGTGTACACCAACATACACATCAATCTTTGTCTTTGCTGTCATAAAAAATGGCCTACCCAGAATAATGGTGGACTGGTTGGTCTTCCTCTCATCATCCATGTCAATTATGTAGAAGTTAGCAGGAAAAATCAAACTGTTTACCTAACAAGCACATCCTCAAGAAGACCAATTGGTTGCACAGTGGTTTTATTAGCAAGCTGGATCACCACACTAGTTTCTTTGAGTTCTCCTAACTGAAGCATCTTATACAAAGCTATGGGCATGCCATTTATACTTGCACCTAAATCAATTAAAGCATTGTAGACCCCAAATCTTGCCCGGCCTCATAATAAAGACCAGAAGACCTCCTATTCGAAGATGGATGAAGCCTAAGAAGCCACTAGGAGAGACTATTAGGCCCCATAATAGGATAGGAAGGATTTTCTACATTAAAATAAGGATTTTCGCCTTCATGGATCAAGACCGCCGTCTCGCCTTTCAGGACTGTCGTCTCGCCACTTGCGAATGGCGAGACCCCCCTCCCATTTGGTGAGAAGGCCTTCTCGTTTATGGAAAATTCGATACCGCTGTCTAGCCAAACGAGATGGCAGTCTCGCCACTTTTGCAAGTCGAGACCGCCGTCCTGAATGGCGAGACGGTCGTCTCGACCTTGTCAGACGAGACGACCATCTTGACCTGACAGGCGCGAATCCCTATAAATAGTGAGCGCTCCCCCCTTCATTTCACACAGTTCTTCCACTTTCCCTTCTACAACTTCTTCAAATTCTCTCCCTAGAACCCCTCCGAAGCATTTTCGGAGTTACTGAGAGTTCTTTATAGTTTTTATAGAGTTTCCGAGAGGTTTCCAGCGTTGTAAGAGCGAAGGGCTGCCAAAACGCACCCTAATTTTTAGAGAATTAATTAAAAAGTTTGCTTCGGAGGTTTCTTCACTCTCTCCCTCTCTTTTACTGCTTTTATTTTTATAATTAAAATTGCGTAATAGATATTAGGGCCATGTAGTCGTTACTTTAATTCCATAAATAAAAGTTTAAAAGCGTCTTTTCACAAGTTTATTTATTAAATAGTTGGTCTATCATAGGGAACCCGTAATGGGCGTCGTAAGGGAACTAACACTTCCCTTACACGTAACTAACTCCCTTACATAAACTCTGGTTTTAACGACCAAAGTTGGTTTTCGAAAACCAACGCCTTTTTACCCCTTTTTTGATGTTTTCGGTAAATCATCGGTGGCGACTCCATAAGAACCCCTTCAAATTAATTCTTGGGTTAGCCCGGTTATTAGACAACCCAAGAACACTTTTTCGAAAACCTTGCCTCTAGGTTCAGCCCGGTTATCGGACGACCTAAAGGCGTTGTAACATCACCCATAAAAACGCGAAAATTGGAAAATCAGAACCATCGCGTCGCTCTGACCGCCTCTTTTTGATGGCGACGACAAATGGCGACTTCACTGGGGAAGCCTAGAGAGTTGATCCCATTTAGTGATGGGCCAGCTTAATAAATAAACCAAGAAATTACGCTTTTACCCTACCTTGTATTATAACATGTTTTAAATGCTTGGCTTTAATAACTTTGTTTGTTTATTTTTACGCAATTGTTTGAAATAAAAACTGTACACAAACCTTTGCACACAACAGTTCCCCCTATACCTAGGGGCAAGTGAGAAATCCATAGGGAGTGGGTGGCAGGTACGGTTCGCTGTAGTGATGGCCTTGAGCCCACCAGTGTGATCGAAAACCACCACTCAAGGTGATAACCTTCCTCTTTTGGCACAAAGACTGACTATGGCCTTAGTGCTAAGCATGGTCGGAAGGCTGGAGAGTGGGGACCCTAGGGGGCACCTTGGGGGCCTTAGCCTTGGTGAGAACAGTTAGAACCTACCTTCGCCAATGCACTTTTCTGCAGGAAAACCCTACCTCGTGATTAAAATGACTTCTCGCCTGTTCGCGGATGATTAAATTGTGTGTGCATTTGTTTGTTGCATAGCATAACCAAACAATAGAAAAATCACAAAAAATATTTTTGCAATAAACACCCTTATCTCGGACAGTCTGCGTTTTAGCTAGCCTGGTTTCAGGTTCTTTGTAAGCTAAGTAGCCACGCAGGCCGACAAAAGAGATAAGGGACGCTAAACATTATTCTTTCGCATGAAGCCATTTTTATCTCGGACAGTCTGCCTTTTAGCTAGCCTGGTTTCAGTTTCTTTGTAAGTTAAGTAGCCACGCAGTCCGACAAAAGACATAAAGGCTATAAAAAACAATAACAAAATCAAATCAAATAAAAAAAAAAACAAAAAAACAAAAAAATGGGACTTTGTTCATAAACATTGCACTCATAAATCATTCATATAGGTAGTTTATTTAAAAATAAAATACGTAAATATTATGCATCATGTAGAAATAAAACATGATAAATAGGAAAATAAACACTCACATTCATACCTACAATAAGCATCTTATTCATAAAAACATGCATTTCAGTTTTAGAAAATGGAGGGGACTAGTAGACAATTGAAGAAAGTGGACATTCCCCGGTACCATACTGAGAAGCTGGAACGGCTTTGCGTGATAATGCCACCAGAGGTCCGCTCCGACTTTGAAAAATCTTATGGACGGATCCTCGACTGTAGACCCCTAATTTTGCCCGGCCTCTCAATAAAGGCTAAGGAGACTTCCTATAAACAAGATAAAGCTCGCCTGGCATCTTGATAAAGGCCAAGAAGACTTCCTATATGAAGATAAAGCTTCAATGAGCATCTATCGGCATCAATCGACGTCCGAATAAAGAAAGGAAAGCTTCACAAGGGTCCCAGAACACAAAAGCTGGCCAAAACAAGTTGAGACAGCCGTCCACAATGTGGGACGACCGTCCCAAGCTACCCTGGCCAAGTGGGACGCCCGTCCCAAAGGTGAGACGCACGTCTCAAGTCCCAAATTTGAATGGGACGGCCGTCCCAAATCCCAGACGACCGTCCCAACCTCTTCAGATGCTCATCCCTGATTTCCAAGCCCCGGACGGTCGTCCCAAGCTGCCAGGCTGCGAAAACTATAAATAGGAGGCTCATTTGCCACTTTTTTACACCCCAGACAACTCCCAGTACTTGTCTTCTCTTCCTACTTCGAATGAACTCTCTGATTGCCTTAATAAGGTAACAATCAGTTAAGGAATTGTATTCCAGCATTCGATTCTTCTGTAAAAATTTAGTCGAGTCGATCTTGTATTCGGAGAGGAGAGTCTTTGTAGAGCGAGGGATTGCCAAAACGCATCCTTACGATTAAAGATTCGCAATACAAAGCTTGCTACGGAGGTTATTTTCACTTCTGTTCTCTTTTACTGCTTTATTTATTGCTTTATGTATGCAATATGAAATAAAGTCATGTAGATAGCCATTTTTAATATTATGCAATAAAATAAGGTAATCGCGTAATTTCTTGTAATCTTCACTTAAATGAATTAGTCCGTCATAGGGAACCCGAAAAATGGCGTTGTGGGGTGCTAACACCTTCCCCATACGTAACTAACTCCCTTACCTAACTCTGGTTATAATGGCCAAGTTTGGTTTTTATTAAAATCAACACCTTTTTATCCTTTTCCAATGTTTATGGTCAAAACATTGGTGGCGACTCCATAAGAACCCCTTTTCGAAAACCTTGCTTTTGTTAGAGGATAGTTCAGTTGTTGAGCACCTCGGAAGCAATGAACATAATTTTAACATAAAATGCGAGTCTTAACCATCTTTTCACGATCGATCGCATAAACGTTTGAGATGTCCCTGGACGTCAGAACGGACGACGGGGACAGATGGCGACTCCGCTGGGGAAGCTAGAGAGTTGATCCCATTTAGTGACGGATAAATTCAAACTAAGTAAAGATTTGAAATTACGCCTTTACCCTCTTCCGTATGTTTTATTGTATGGCTTTAATAAATGCTGTATGATTATTTTTTGCAAATTGTCTGAAATATAAATTGCACACAAAAACCCTTGCACACTACAGTCCCTCTATACCTGGGGGCAAGAGTGAATACCTATAGGGAGTGGGTGGCAGATACGACCGGCTTGTTGGCACACGGGGCTACAACCGTTGTCGGAAACCACCAACTCAAGGTGATAACTCTCTTCTTTTGGTCGAAGGATGTTGACACGGAATTTCGTGCATGACCCGAGGACTGAGAGATTGAGAGGTCCTTATAATGGGGGCACCTTGGGGACCTTTGGCCTTGGTGAGAACAGTTTAGAACCGCCTAAACCAAACACGTTTCTGCAGGAAAACCCCACCTCGTAAATAGCGTGGCTCTGCTCATGGATGAATGAATTGTGTGTGCATTCGTTTGCTGCATTTATATTGATGCATTAGCATAGGGTAATCATACAACAAACAAAATAGTGAAAAACCCTAAAAACCATAAAAGTGATAAGATAAACCACTTTATCTCGGACAGTCTTCAATTAAGCTAGCCCGGTTTCAGGTTCTTTGTAAGCTAAGTAGCCACGTTGACCGATAGAAGATAAAGGGTCATAAAAAATATAAAAAACAAATTAAAGCAATAAAAATGCCTTTTACAATAAAAAGATTTTTGGCTAAGTCGTATCATTCATACCATATCATCCAATAAGTGGTAAAACTAAGAGAGAAAATAAATGTAGCATGCATGCACATCATTTTAATAAACCTCCAAAAAATGGGTCTTAGGAGCGTTTTTTGGGAAAATTACTAGGCCAAATCCCCTTTAGGATTTGCAACTTCGTTCTTCACCCTTTTCTCTTCGTTTTGACATGTTGTGCGTCCAAATCGGACAACCCAGTCAAAAGTTATTCCACTTTCAATATCTGCTGTCATAAAAAAACATTTTTGTAGTGCATGCATAAACACACTCATTCTAGGATGCATTAGATATCCTTAGATAATAGCGAAAGAGACCCAAGTGCGTTTATAACCTTCCTAGAAGAGATAAGTGCGCTAAGGTATGATGGTAACCCTTTTGAAAGAAAAAAGGGGAACCATCACACCAAGATGGGTATGGTACTCCCTAAAGCATAAGCTTTTAGGAAAACACCAAAGCTATGATCTAAGACATATCTATCCCACACTGATCACTCATAATAAAAAAGCTATAATAATAAAAATCTTTAAATCATTTAGAAAGTGGTTGGTCTTCTACCTGTTCTCACTCACGCTCAAAAAGCCAAGAAGATGGAGCAATTAGAGGAGCAGAACCGTATGCTCACCGCTGAGCTTAATGCCATAAAGGAACAAATGGCGCAATTGACGGAGATAATGTACCAACAATGCTTCCACAATGAGGTCTCTGAGCAACGAATTTTTGCTTTAGAGGAGAGATTAAGGGCATTAAAGGGATACAACTTTGATGTAAAGGAGGTAACCAATGTCAAAAATACTCAATTCCCTCCCAAGTTTAAGAAATCCCACGCATCATTGAAGAAGCCCTTTGGCAAGAAAAAGTAGGGAAGTGTAAATACCATGAACTTTGCTACTCTTTCTTCCTCTTCGCCATCAGCTGGACAATCACGTAGACAAGAGAAGAAATTCACTCCCATCCCAATCTCTTATGGGAGTCTGCTACCAAGGCTTTTAGAGGCCAAGCTCTTAACACGTATCTCCCCAAAGAAGAAAGATCCACCTTACCCTGATTGGTACAAACTCAACGAAAAATGTGATTACCACTCAGGTGCTCCTGGGCATTCCGTGGAGAATTGCGTCAGCCTGAAATATAGGGTTCAAGAATTATTGAATGCCGGGTGGATTACTTTCGATGCTCCCGACCCAAATGTAAACATCAAGCCTCTATCACAACCAGAATAGTGAGCTTGGGTAGAGAAGGCCATCTAACTAGGGCTCCCCATTTTGTGCATCTTTTGGTTTTGAAAAAAATATAATAATAAATAATAAAAAAGCTTCCGATGCATCTCTCGCGGTCTCTACCCGTGGTCACGAGATCTTTTGATTAAAGGGGCTCTGTATATATTTCTCCTTTCATCAATACAACGAGGCATTTTTCATAATATTCATATTCTTCTCATTCTTTTCTCTCTCACTCCAAAATAATTAAATGAAATCTAAAACAAAGCATAACCATACAGTCATGTCTGTGATTGAAAACTCTCTGGAAGATCCGAAAGCCGAAGGCGAATGGATTGAGTCAGACAGTGAGGAGGGGACCATTTCCTCGGACATGCAAAGACTGTTGGAAAAAGAATTTCAATCAATACAACCCTATCAAGAAAAAACTTAGGCCATCGATTTTGGGACAAAAAATAATAAGAAAGAAGAAAATATCAGTACCCAAATTGATAAAGTCAGGGAAGGAGCAATAACGCCTTTACGCTTATTCATGCCTAGTCCTTTCCCTTATACATTGGATAAAGTTGTACCGTGGATATGCATACAAGAATCGTCCATTAATAAAGGTATCTCCAATATAGCCGGCATTGGGGGCACGACGAGAAGCAAAAGAATTTATTCACCCAAGGAGCTACAAGATAATGCTCCTAAAAACCAAGGAAAAATAAAGAAACCGAAGAGGAAAAGGAAAAAAGAATCCAAGGGGAAGATTGAGCAGACCTTGGATTCACGGTGCTAGGGCAGTTTTTTCAACGCTCCACCGAAAAATCAAATTCGTGGTAGGCGACAAGTTGATCATGGTTCAAGCTAAAGACTACATTCAAATCAGCGAGTCGTTTACCATACCTTAAATGGATGCGTCTGAAGAGGAAATTTGAAAATATGGAAAGACTTCCTAGCAATTTAAAAGTGGCCCATATAATGAAGAGATAATCCTTTAAAGTACGCTCAAGGAATAAGAGAGCCATCAGATTTTAAGGATAATCCTTTAAAGTACGACCCTCCAAAATATCAAGTCGTACAAAGAAAAGAGAAGTCTCCCCTCCATACCTTAAAGACGATATTCCAAAAAGGAGGGATATTAGCATCAAGGATAGTGTTAGTCATTAGGTGTCCTTCTTCCAATTCTAAGGGATGTAAACCCAATGACTATTAGAGATCACTCCTCGGGGTATGCCCGGCCCCCAAGCATCTCTAGGGCACACACTTTCCCTGAAATTACAAAAGAATGTTATTCTTACTATCTGCTTCTCTTCTTGCTAAATATGTCTATACCCCATAAATAACCATGTTTAGACAAACATTTTGTTCCAAAATACATAGACAAAATGAAGTCAAAGTTAACATGATTAGCTAGAGACACAAATAAGAAAATCGTGTTTCGACAATGGTTTGAGAAAAGAAATTATTATTAAAAGAATCTCGTCAAGGTCAAAGGCCAAGACAAAAAGATAAAAGGGCAAAATCCTAGGCTGAAAACCCAAAAGGGTGGACTAGGAATGTTAATCAGTCACAAATAGGCAGTTGAAAATGCCACCTCATTAAAACAAAATGTTTGTTTAAACTAGCCTAAACATCGACCAACCTTGGCTAGCCATTCTTACAGAAACTATTATTTCATAAAAAATCCACTAAAACACAAGCCTTTGCACTAAATCCCTTTCTTTCTATTCTCTTGACCCTTCATCATAAAGCATTCAAGTAATTGACTAGGAAATGTGGAAATATGGTGATCAATAGGAGGATTGAAATCCCTAAAGGAAAGGAAGAGAGGCATTGACATGACAATTGCTCTACATTCAAAATGATTACTCTTCGGTTATAGCAAAGATCCAAGACAGCAAATCGGTACAGCTAATCATGTTGACAAAAGCACATGATGATGAAAGTAAACTTAACAGAAGCTGAACGGGATCAAAGCTGATATGACTAGCTAAACCTTATTGAAGAAAAATGGCTGAATATTATATGTCGTGAGCAAGCCTATCAAAGGAAAATAAAAAAGGCTTACAAAAGAAAAAAGAGTCAACCTTCATATTTACCATAAGAAGGATTTAATGGTAAATAATGTGCTTCCGGCCCAGAAGAATAAAATTGGAAAATGGGTGAAAAATTGTGAAGGACCCTTTGTGGTCAAATGAGCTTTCTTGGGAGGGGCTCTTATCCTCGCCAATATGGATGGAAAAGAACTTCGACACCTAATCAACTCCGGTACGGTGAAGAAGTATTATGCTTGAAGACATTGCTCATGACCCGTCAGGAATGAAAACCCGCAAAGGGCATCCCTGGGTAAAAGATAGGGTCTATATCCCTCGCTAGGATACGTCCTAGGCAAAAAGCAGAGGTAAAAAAAAAAAAAAAACTAACTAAGAGCAATGGTTACCTCAGTTGAAAACCGAAAGGCGGCTAAGGTAA
The DNA here is from genome assembly GCA_963425845.1 of Sphenostylis stenocarpa. Classification (NCBI taxonomy): domain Eukaryota; kingdom Viridiplantae; phylum Streptophyta; class Magnoliopsida; order Fabales; family Fabaceae; genus Sphenostylis; species Sphenostylis stenocarpa. The sequence continues at coordinate 37,019,518 of OY731404.1, forward strand.
CATTCTTCCAGAAGCAAGCAGTCTGCATAGTCTTCACTCCGAACTCGGGCATCTCAACTGAAGCAATTAGGAGAACCAGGGGCGGATATCATGGACATGATCTGTTTAAGCCTATACAGTATAGCCAACCCTGATCATCCATTCTTCTAAATACCTTTTGAAATCCTTCTATAAAAGAAATAAAACTTTTGCTCATTTATCAATAAAATTTCCTTTCATTTCCTTTCTCTTGACCAAATATTATGGAAATGCCTCTTTATTGATAAATCATAAATATGCGCAAATACCTTTAATCAAAGATCAAGCATGCATCTAAAAAAAAGAAGAAGCATAAAAAAATAATAATAAGAAAAGAATAAGTGCCTGCTAGGATATTCTTAGGTAAAAATTAGGGTATCCTGCTAGATCGGAAACCCCAAAAGAATGGTCTAGGCAAAAGATAAGGCAAAAGCCCCCTAAGATATTCTAGGCAAAAATTAAAGCAGCTCGCTAGATCGAAAACCCGTAAAAGGCGGTCTAGGCAAAAGATAGGGCCAAAACCAAGAGATGAATAAAAAAGGAGCCCATCGGCGTATTCATAAGAAGCCAATGGGAGAAGGCCAGTTACTTTCTAAATGCATCAAAATTAAATAAACAAATAGATTGCATTTAGAACATCCACACACAAAGTAGTTGCATAATACGACTTTGTCAAAATCAAGAAAAAAATAATTTTCTTCAAACAAGAATATTGAACATGCATATAAGGAAGCAAGTCTCCATACGTGTGATTGAAAATAGGAGGCGCCAGAATCCAGCCTCCAAATAAAAATCAAGAAAAAGGTGAAATCAAAACCATTACAGCAAAATAAAGAGCTTCGAGGAAACTAACTCTAACCTTCTAATCCCAATAAACGAAGGTACACCAGAAAAAGGCCAACAGAAAGGTTCGATGATCCCCAAATGGATCCTTGCCTACTCCAAAGGCAAAACAAAAATTACTTCGCGACTCAACATCACCACATGAGTCGTCAAACAGAGTCACTTAAAAGATCCGACCACCATCCTTCCATCCAAGAAAGAAGGAAGCCATCAAAATAGAAAAAGCCAACGGAAAGGCTTGATCATCCCCAAGAGGATCCTTGCCTACTCCAGAGGCAAAACAAAAAGATTACCTCACGACTCAGCAGCATCATCACATGAGTCATCAAGCATACTCATGCAGAATCTCTGCCACTTCCCCAAAGGAGAATAAGGACTACACAAGAGTCCATTAAAGAAAATACAGAGTCAAATCCTCCATATCACTAGGGGGCAACAAAAAGAAAGAAAAGAAAAACTTTTCATTACCCAATAGAGGCCACAATGAAAAAAGGCCGAATAAAAATCTCCAAGTAGAGCATATCAAGAAAAGTCTACAAAAAGAGGAAAACAAGAAAATTTCCATCTTCCAGCTCAAATAGGAGCTTCATAAAGCCAAGAGCCAAGACTCCATCATCAAAAGTCAGGAGCCAAGACTCCATCATCAAAGTTGGATCCCCAAGCAGCCGACAAACTCCTTGGCAAATCTCCAAAAAAGAGAAAAAGAAGAAAATTTCTTCATTCCGCTCAATAAAGAGCCTCACAAAGTCAGGAGCTCAAGACTCCATCATAAAAAATCAAATCAAAGATTGGATCCCCAGGAAGTCAATAAACTCCCTGGATCGCCAAAAAGAAAAGAGAAAAAATAAATCTCTTCATCCAGCAAATAACAAAAAGCCAAGTGTGCATAAAAGGTGCACACATTTAAAAACCAAATCTTCAAAATCGCAAAATCGCGAGAAAAAGATAAAAACCCATTCCCCAGCAGGAATAAGAGCATAGGCAAAGCCAGCTCAAAACAACAACATCCAATAAGGAGTCAAAAAAACTCCATTCCTCCCTAGGGGGGCAATTCAAAATAGATCTCCGGAAAATGATCAAATTCCTGGTGGATCACCTAAAAGAAATATCCCCAGCGAGCCTACCAGCAAAGGCAAAAACTACAAATTCATATCCTCAGGGAGTTAATCGCCTATAACGCCCAATATGGATATCCCCTGTGAAATGCAAAGCCTTCACTCCCGAGAAAGCCTCTGCCTAAGGCAAGATAAAACCGATATCCCCAAGAAACGGGAATTCAACCTATATAAGAGGCAATACAAGTCCAAAGCACAAAGCTTCCAAATAAAGCATCTGCCTACTCAGAGGTATTATCAAGAGCAAATATCCTCAAGCAGAACATCAGCCTATTCAAAGGCGAAAAACAATAAAGTCTTCACCACTGCTGAAGCACATGCCTAAAAAACAAGAGGCACAATAAAAAAACCACAAATCCCCAGGAGATTCCTGCCTAAAATAAGAGGCAACCTGTAGACCCCAAATCTTGCCCGGCCTCAGAATAAAGTCAGAAAGCTTCCTATTTGAAGACGGCCAAAGCCTAACAAGCCATTAGGAGAGACTATTAGGCCCCCGTACTAAGATAGGAAGGTTTTTTGGCCCGAAAATAAAGTTTCTCGCCCTGAAGGGACGAGACCGCCGTCTGGGAATACCAGACCGCCGTCTCGTTTCAACGCCAGGACGAGACAGCCGTCTCGATTTTCCAGACGGCGGTCTCGTCACTCGCAAATTCGAGACGGCGTTATGGATTTTCCAGACGGCGGTCTCGATTCTTGCCAAGTCGAGACGGCGGTCTGGATTTTCCAGACGGCGGTCTCGACCCTCTGCCTCGAACGAGATGGCGGTCTGGACTTTCCAGACGGCGGTCTCGACCTTGTCAGAGGAGACGGCGGTCTCGACCTGTCAGGCGCGAAAAACTATAAATAAGGGCCTCATTTCTCCCTTTTCACACACCCAACAGCAAGAGCTCTCCCTTCTCTCTAGAATTTCTCTCTCTAAGAATCCCTCCGAGGCATTTCCGGAGTTTCTGAGCGTCTCTAGGCATACACAGAGTGTTCTAAATCTTCTTTAGAATCCCTCCGAGGCATTTCCGGAGTTTCTGAGAGTTGTAGAGTGAAGGGTTGCCAAAACGCACCCTCTCTTTTTAATATATAAAGCTTGCTTTGGAGGTGCATATCCTCACTCTCTATTTTTTTACTGCTATTTAAATTACGCAATATAAGCTAGGGCCATGTAGTCATATATTTAAATTCCGCATAATAAAAGGGTAAAAGCGCTATTTTCCAGTTTAATTATTTATTCAAATTAGCCAGCCTATCATAGGGAACCCGAAAGGGGCGTCGTAAAGGAACTAACACTTCCTTTACACGTAACTAACTCCCTTACCCAACTCTGGTTCTAATGACCAAGGTTGGTCTTCGAAAACCAACGCCTTTTTAAACACCTTTTCCGATGTTTATGGTAAAAATATCGGTGGCGACTCCATAGAACCCAACTAAATAAATCCCTGGGTTAGCCCAGTTATCGGACAACTCAGGGATACTTTTGAAAACCTCGCCCCTAGGTTAGCCTGGTTATCGGACAACCTAAAGGCGTTGTAACCACCAATAAAAAACGCGAAAATCGAAGAAGAAGAGTCGAAAAAACCATCGCATCGCTCCGACCGCGCCCCCGTTTTCGGGGAGGCGGCGACAGATGGCGACTCCACTGGGGAAGCCTAGAGAGTTGATCCCATTTAGTGATGGGCTGGCTTAAAAATAATTAAACCAAGAAAATAGAGCTTTTACCCTGCCTTGTATTATAACATGCTTTATTGTTTGGCTTTCAAATAACTGTTGCTTGTTTATACTTACGCAATTGATTGAAATATAAACTGCACACAAACCCTTGCACACTACAGTTCCCACTATACCCGGGGGCAAGTGAGAAAACCATAGGGAGTGGGTGGCAGGTACGGTTCGCTGCAGTTAGGGCCTTGTGCCCACCAGTGTGATCGAAAACCACCACTCAAGGTGATAACCTTCCTCTTTTGGCAACAAGACCGACTCTGGCCTTAGTGCTGAGCATGGTTGGACGGCTGGAGAGTGGGGACCCTATAATGAGGGAACCTTGGGGGCCTTAGCCTGGTGAGAACAGTTAGAACCAACCCTCGCCAATGCACTTTTCTGCAGGAAAACCCTACCTCGTGATTAAAACGACTTCTCGCCTGTTCGCGGATGAGTGAATTGTATGTGCATTTGTTTGTTGCATTTGATTGCATAGCATAACCAAACAACAGAAAAAACTACAAAAAAAATCACAAAAAATATTTTCACAAATAAACACCCTTATCTCGGACAGTCTGCCTTTTAGCTAGCCTGGTTTCAGGTTCTTTGTAAGCTAAGTAGCCACGCAGTTCCGACAGAAGAGATAAGGGACGCTAAATATTCTTTCGCATAAAGCCACATTTTATCTCGGACAGTCTGCCTTTTAGCTAGCCTGGTTTCAGGTTCTTTGTAAGCTAAGTAGTCACGCAGTCCGACAGAAGAGATAAAAGGCTATAAAATAAATCCAAAATAAATAAAATAATAACAAAATCAAAACGTTTATAAAAATAATGTTGACAAAGTCGTATCATTCATATTGCATCATAAGTGGAAAAACCAAGAGAGAAAATGAATGCATAAGGAAAGTATGCATACGCATCATTTTAATAAACCCATAAAAAATGGGTCTTAGAGACATTTTTTGGGAAAATTACTGGGCCACATCTCCTTCGGCAATTTGCAACTTGGTTCTTCACCCTTTTCTCTTCGTTTTGACATGCTGTGCGTCCAAATCGGACAACCCAGTCAAGAGTTATGTCACTTTGAACATCTATCGCCCTTTTGTACTGGTGCATGCATAATAACATTCATTCTAGGGAGCACTAGATATCCCTAAGACAATGGCGAAAGAGGCCCCGAGCACATTTGTGACCTTCGCGACAAGGAAGGGACAAGTGTACTAAGGTGTGATGGTGACCCCCATTATACTTGTCAAATCTGTGATGGGAAAGGAACCATTACACCGAAGTGGGTAGGATCCCCCACAAAGCGTAGAGCTTTGAGGAGGATACCTAAGCCGTTGTCTTAAGGAATATCCATCTCATAAATCATTCATTTTTAACAATAAAAATCTTTTTGCATTCTAGAAAGCGGCTGGTATTCTTCATGCCCTCATCCGCATACAAAAAAAAACACAAAATTCCAAACACTATCATACATCATGTTAAAACATGATAATGTTTAGGAATAAAAACAAACACTTGCATATCCTCATAAACATGCATCTAATAATAGACAATCAAAGAAGTGGACATTCCTCAATACCATGAAAAGAGGATTAGGGCATTCGCATGCCATGCACGGGGTTAGGCTTCTCCATTTGAAAAAAAAATGTACTTCGAAACATTGCATTGAGGAATGTACACTGTCTGGATGAAATAAATAAAATTATTTGTTTTCATCATCTCTTCAAGTGTCTATTGTATTCATAAATTGCATTCATAAATTGCATTCATTATCACTTTAATAACAATAAGATAATAAAAAGAAAGGATTAGGCAATGTGCTTTCCACGAATCAGATGAAGAGTAAGTCTTTCGTCATCAAGTTCTATCCAATGGTTGATCCACCCAAGGAGGATAACAAGCCTCAACCATTGGATATCCAAGTCAATAAGGAAGAGGGGGCAAGGATGCCATTATATTTTGTTCACGCCTCGAACCAAATAAAGTTGTACCATTGAGATACGCAAAAACATCGTCCATCAATGAACATATCTCCAGCATAGCCAACATTCGGGGGCAGAATTAGAAGTGAAAGAATCTACACCCCCAGGAGCTATAAGACAATGCTTCCAAGAATAAAGGAAAAATAAAAAGACCGAAGAAAAACATAATCCAAAAAGGAAATTGAAGAGACTTTGGATTCATGACATTGAGGCAATTCACGACGCTCCGCCAAAGAGACAAACTCAGGGTAGGCGACAAGCTAGTCGTAGTTTGAGCTAGAAACGACATTCGGATCAGCAAATCATTTGCCCTACCTTGGATGGATGCGGCATAAGAGGACATTTGAAATATCATTTGAAATATGAAAAGACTTCCCCAACAATATGAAGGTGACCCACATGATGAGAAAATATGGATATCACCCAAACCAAGGGCTCATTAGAAACTCTCAAGGGATAAGGGAGCCACCAGATTTTAAAGACAATCCTTTGAAGCTTTACCCAACAAAGGATCAAGCTACATAGAGAAAAGGGAAGTCTCCCCCCCCTGCACCTCAAATCAGATTTTCCCATATAGAGGGGTTCAAGCGTCAAAAGAGACTTTAGTCATTAGGTGTTCTCTTTCCAATCCTAGGGTTTGTAAATCCAATGACTATTAGAGATTACTCCTCGGGGCTAGCCCGACCCCCGAGCATTATAGGGCACACATTTCCCTATTAATTTACAAAGAATGTCATTCTTACTATCTGCTTCTCTTCCTGCTATTCATGTATAAACCTCATTAATAACCATGTTTAAGCAAACGTTTTTAAAAGTGCGTCAGAGTAATCAAAATGCGCCATTGACCAAAATAAAAGTCAAATCCATCACCACTGATTGACTAGAAACACAAAATAAAGTTTTACCTCGTCATAAATAAAGCCGTGTTTCGCCAATGTTGTGCAAAAAGAAAACAAAAATCAAAAGAAGCCCATAAGAGCTAAAGGCCAAAAACAAAAAGAGAGGGCAAGATACCCAGTAGGAAACCCACAAAAGGGGGCTACGCAAAAGTTAGGGTAAACCCGCTAGGAAACCCGAACAAAAATAAAGGGTAGCCTAGGCAAAAATTAGGGTTACAAAATAAAGTCCGCTAGGTTTCCAAAGCACGAAAAAAGAAACCTAGACAAAAGTTAGGACAAAACAAAACACAACATCCTAAGCTAAAAACCCAAAGGGCAGACTAGGGAAGTCAATCAGTCATAGCAAGCGCCATAGAATAAGGCGCCACTCCATAAACAAAACGTTTGTTTAAACTAGCCTAAACACTCTAACCAACCTTGGCTAGCCGTGCTTACAAAAACCATTTTTTGTCAAAATAAAACAATTCTAAAACACAAGCCTTTGAATTAAATATCCTCTTCTTTCTCTTCTCTTGACCCTTACTACTACAACATTCTAGTAATTAGTAGGGAAATGTGGAGATAGTAATCAATAGTAGGATTGACATCCCCAAGGAAAGGGAGGGGCGCACTGACATGGCAAGTCGCTTTACAATTAACACAATCATTCTTCGATCACGGCAAAATCGAGATGGCAAAATGGGTACAGCCTATCCTTGTCGACAAAAAGCACATAACGTCAGAAGCTCATCAGAAGTAAAAGCACATTGGTTAAATCCTTTTGAAAAATTAATTGAAATAGTATTATAGGATGCATATCGCCAACATTGCATGCATATGATAGGCTCCTATCTCTCAAAAAAAGAAGATAAAGAAAAAATGAGAATAAAAAGAATAATGTATGCTAGGAGATTCTTAGGCAAAAGTTAGGGTAGCCTGCTAGATCGAAAACCTGCAAAGGGCGGTCTAGGCAAAAGTTAGGGCGTTCATAAAAAAGGAAAAAGCCCGCTAAGATATCCTAGGCAAAAATTAAGGCAGTCCGCTAGACCGAAAACCCCAAAAGGGCGGTCTAGGCAAAAGATAGGGCTAAACCAAAAAATGAATAAAAGAGAGGGGTCCTTCATCATAATCATGAGAGTCCAACAGGAGAATGCCAGTCACTTTTCCAGATGCATCAATCAAAAAGAAAAGATTGCATTTAAAGCATCCACACACAAGTAGTCGCACAAAACGACTTTGTCAAGGTAAAAAAAATAAAAAATCACTTCAAATAAAAAATAAAAACGAAAAGCATTCATGCATATAAGGAGAATAGCTCCATGTTTATGATTGAAAACAGGATCACTAAGACTGAGTCTCCAAATAAAGCCTTCAAGAAAATAGAGCAAGTCGTCAATCAAGCGACTCAGCAGAATAAGAGCTTTTGAAAATCAAGAGCTCCAGCTACCATCCTTCTACCCAGAAAAAGAAGGCACAAGAAAGTAATAAATCTCCAAACATTGCAAGTTGTCATAAGAAGCTTCCAGAAGCCAAAGCTCCAATCATCACCCAATAAAAGAGGGCACAATCATCAGACGTCATAAAAGAAAAGCCGACGGAAAGGCTTAGTCATCCCCAAGAGGATCCCTTCCTACTCCGAAGGCAAAACAAAAATACTCCTCACGGCTCAGCATTACCACCACATGAGTCATGGAGCACACTCAAAGTCTCCTCCATACTCCCCAATGGAGAATAAAGGCTCCAAGAGCCCATCATCATCATCATCAACAGTCAAAAGAGTTCGATCTCCATACCATCGAGGGCTCAACATAAAGAGAAAAAAGAAGAAAACCCTTGCATCCCCAGCGGATATCCAAAAGAAAGGGTCGCAACAGAGAAGGTCGAATAAAAATCCTCAAGTGGATCTCCTAAAAAGTCTACAAAAAGAAATAAGGAAATCTCCATCCTCAGTAGAATAAGAGCTTCATAAGGTCAGCTCGCATCAACATTAATCAAGGAGCCAGGACTCCATCCCAGAAAAATCGGATCCCCATAGATGTTAATAATCCCTTGATTGATCACCTAAGAAAATTTTATCCCCTGCGGATCCCCAAAGAGAAGAAAAGCCTGCGTGCATAAAAAGAAACTAAAAAGTAACAAGGCGCATGCATTATCCCAATAAAAAGCCAGATTTCAAAATCGCGATAAAAAAAAAGATAAATCGTGGAAAAAGGCAAAATCAAATAAAAATCCTAACTTCCAGGAAATCAATCAATTCCCCGGTGGATCACCAAAAAGAGAAAAATCATCTCCAATGAGCCTACGACAAAGGCAAATTCCAGACTCACATCCTTAGAAGAGTCATTTGCCTAGGCGTAGGCAAGATCTGGCGAGCAAGAGCCAATTTCCCCAGAAAGGGACATCAACCTATTCGGAGGCAAGCAAGTATAAAGTCTTCACCACTAATGAAGCATCCACCTACTCAGAGGCACAGGAAACAAAAAACCAAAAAAACTCCATTTCCCCAGAGAAATAAGAGCTTGAAGAAACTAGCTTTCATCAACACCAAACAAGGAGTCACAAATCTATTCCCCAAAAGGCGACCAAAATTAGATCCCCAAGGAGTCAACTAACTCCCTAGTAGATCACCAAAAAAAACTTACCCAGAGAGCCTACTGCAAAGGCAAAACTTCAAACGCATATCCTCAGAAAGCTACTTGCCTAACATGGATATCCCTAGTGGAACGCATAGGCAAAACCTTGCAAGAAAAAAAGCAACATTAGCCTATTCAGAGGCAAAGAAAAAAGCAAAACCAAAAGTCTTCACCTCCAAACGGAACATCTGCCTACTCAGAGGCATTACCAAAAACTCAATGGATATCTGCCTACTCAAGAGGCGTCACCAAGATCAACAAATCCCCAGAGGATTCCTGCCTACCTAAGAGGCACTTATCAAAAAATTCCCGACCAACCAGCAAGGGTCGGATAACCAACACAAAAATCAAAAGCAAAAATCCCCAACAACCAATGGAGCTGGATGAATAACCCACAAAATCCCCGGCGCAGCCCGGATGAGCATTCAAGAAATCCCAAAACAATCTACAAACACAGAAATTACTCCCCAGTGAAGCGGCGCATGATCAGAATCAGTAAGCCGCCACCATCGCCGAAGGGTCAGCCACCGCAAGAAGGGGCATCTAGAGGCACATAACCAGACGGGGGTTCATACTCGTCAGCCAAGGGGTCAGCTACCGCATCAAAGGAGCATCCCGAGGTTTCACATTGGCGCATGATCAGAATCAGTAAGCCGCCACCACAGCCAAAGGATCAGCTACCGCAAGATGGAGCATCCGGAGGCTAAACACCAGATGGGGGTGTGTACTCATCAGGCCTTACAAAAGGGGGCTTACCGGACGGGGGTTCGTACTCGTCAAACACCAGATGGGGGTGTATACTCATCGGGCCTTACAAAAGGGGGCTTACCGGGCGGGGGTTCATACTCGTCAAACCAGATGGGGGTTCGTACTCATCAGCCGAAGGGGTCAGCTACCGCGTCGAAGGAGCATCCCGGAAGCGCACAACACATCTCCCCAGAAGGTCATCCGCCGCAAAGACGGAGTATCTGAAGGGAAACCGGGCAAGAGGGTCAACTCCTTTACCCTCCAGTCGATCACCTCGGCACAAAAGGCCAGCAGTCGACTGGTCGGGTAAAGGGGGGGCAGCTGTAGACCCCAAATCTTGCCCGACCTTAGAATAAAGTCAGAAAGCTTCCTATTTGAAGATGGCCGAAGCCTAACAAGCCATTAGGAGAGACTATTAGGCCCCCATACTAAGATAGGAAGGTTTTTTGGCCCGAAAATAAAGTTTCTCGCCCTGAAGGGACGAGACCGCCGTCTGGGAATACCAGACCGCCGTCTCGTTTCAACGCCAGGACGAGACCGCCGTCTCGATTTTCCAAACGGCGGTCTCGTCACTCGCAAATTCGAGACGGTGGTCTGGATTTTCCAGACGGCGGTCTCGATTCCTGCCAAGTCGAGACGGCGATCTGGATTTTCCAGACGGCGGTCTCGACCCTCTGCCTCGAACGAGACGGCGGTCTGGACTTTCCAGACGACGGTCTCGACCTTGTTAGAGGAGACGGCGGTCTCGACCTGTCAGGCGCGAAAAACTATAAATAGGGGCGTCATTTCTCCCTTTTCACACACCCAGCAGCAAGAGCTCTCCCTTCTCTCTAGAATTTCTCTCTCTAAGAATCCCTCCGAGGCATTTCCGGACTTTCTGAGCGTCTCTAGGCATACACAGAGTGTTCTAAATCTTCTTTAGAATCCCTCCGAGGCATTTCCGGAGTTTCTGAGAGTTGTAGAGTGAAGGGTTGCCAAAACACACCCTCTCTTTTTAATATATAAAGCTTGCTTTGGAGGTGCATATCCTCACTCTCTATTTTTTTACTGCTATTTAAATTACGCAATATAAGCTAGGGTCATGTAGTCATATATTTAAATTCCGCATAATAAAAGGGTAAAAGCACTATTTTCCAGTTTAATTATTTATTCAAATTAGCCAGCCTATCATAGGGAACCCGAAAGGGGCGTCGTAAAGGAACTAACACTTCCTTTACACGTAACTAACTCGCTTACCCAACTCTGGTTCTAATGACCAAGGTTGGTTTTCGAAAACCAACGCCTTTTTAAACACCTTTTCTGATGTTTATGGTAAAAATATCGGTGGCGACTCCATAGAACCCAACTAAATAAATCCCTGGGTTAGCCAGGTTATCGGACAACTCAGGGATACTTTTGAAAACCTCGCCCCTAGGTTAGCCCGGTTATCAGACAACCTAAAGGCGTTGTAACCACCAATAAAAAACGCGAAAATCGAAGAAGAAGAGTCGAAAAAACCATCGTGTCACTCCGACCGCGCCCCCATTTTCGGGGAGGTGGCGACACAACCAACAAGAAATCACCGGTAAAACCGAATGGCTAAGAATCCCCAGCAAGACCGGACGGCTAAAAGAAAATCCAAAAACAAAGAATCCCCAGCAAGACCGGACGGCTAAAAGAAAAGCCAAAAACAAAGAATCCCCGGCAAAGACCAAATGGCTAAAAGAAAAGCCAAAAATAAAGAAATCCCCGGTAAAACCGGATGACTAAAACAGAAAAGTCAAAAAGAAAAGATCAATCATTCCCCATGGAATAGGCGCATGATCAGAGACAATAAGCCGCCAACACATCCCCAAAAACCGGATGAGGGTTTGTACTCATCAATCAAAAGACTGAATGCCGAAAAAGAGCATCCCAAGAGCCTTATAGAATAGGGTTCATACCAGGTGAGGGTAGGTACTCACCAGAGCCTTATAGAATAGGGTTCGTACCAGGTGGGGGTAGGTACCCACAAGAGCCTTATAGAATAGGGTTCGTACCAGGTGGGGGTAGGTACCCACAAGAGCCTTATAGAATAGGGTTCGTACCAGGTGAGGGTAGGTACTCACCAGAGCCTTATAGAATAGGGTTCGTACCAGGTGGGGGTAGGTACCCACAAGAGCCTTATAGAATAGGGTTCGTACCAGGTGGGGGTAGCTACCCACAAGAGCCTTATAGAATAGGGTTCGTACCGGGTGAGGGTAGGTACTCACCAGAGCCTTATAGAATAGGGTTCGTACCGGGTGGGGGTAGGTACCCACAAGAGCCTTATAGAATAGGGTTTGTACCAGGTGGGGGTAGGTACCCACAAGAGCCTTATAGAATAGGGTTCGTACCAGGTGGGGGTAGGTACCCACAAGAGCCTTATAGAATAGGGTTCGTACCAGGTGGGGGTAGGTACCCACAAGAGCCTTATAGAATAGGGTTCGTACCGGGTGAGGGTAGGTACTCACCAGAGCCTTATAGAATAGGGTTCGTACCAGGTGGGGGTAGGTACCCACAAGAGCCTTATAGAATAAGGTTCGTACCAGGTGGGGGTAGGTACCCACAAGAGCCTTATAGAATAGGGTTCGTACCGGGTGAGGGTAGGTACTCACCAGAGCCTTATAGAATAGGGTTCGTACCAGGTGGGGGTAGGTACCCACAAGAGCCTTATAGAATAGGGTTCGTACCGGGTGAGGGTAGGTACTCACCAGAGCCCTATAGAATAGGGTTCGTACTACCAAAGCCTTATAAAATAAGGTTTATACCAGATGAGGGTAGGTACTCATCAGAATCTAGCAAAACGTAGATTCGTACCAGGTGGGGGTAGGTACCCACCAGAGCCTTATAAAATAAGGTTTATACCGGATGAGGGTAGGTACTCATCAGAATCTAGCAAAAATGCAGATTCGTACCAGGTGGGGGTAGGTACCCACCAGAGCCTTATAAAATAAGGTTTGTACCGGATGAGGGTAGGTACTCATTAGAATCTAACAAAAATGCAGATTCGTACCAGGTGGGGGTAGGTACCCACCAGAGCCATATAAAATAAGGTTTGTACCGGATGAGGGTAGGTACTCATCAAAATCTAGCAAAATGCAGATTCGTACCAGGTGGGGGTAGGTACCCACCAGAGCCTTATAAAATAAGGTTTGTACCAGATGAGGGTAGGTAGTCATCAAAACCTAGCAAAATGCATCAGGTAGAGTAAAATACTCACCAGAGCATTACAAAAACGGGTTGCAAATACCTTGCTTCTATTAGAGGATAGTTCAAGTATTGAGCACCTCGGAAGTAAGTACCCACAAGAGTTTAGCAAAATGCGAACTCATACCAGGTGAGGGTAGGTACTCACCAAAACCTTGCAGAACAAGGTCCATACCAAGTGGGGGTAGGTACCCACAAGAACCTTATGGAATATGGTTCAGAATCTAGCAAAGAGCAAATTCATACCTAGTGGGGGTAGGTACCCACAAGAGTCTTATGAAATACAAACTCATACCTGGTGAGGGTAAGTACTCACCAGAGCCTTATAAAGTAAGGCTCAAACTAGATAGGGGTTGGTACCTATCAAAAATATTTATCATCTGGAGGATCAGCAAAGGAGCATCTGAAGGATAACCGGGCAAAAGGGTTAACTCCTTCTCCTACCAACTAATTTTGTCGGCATATTAAGCCAACAAATTAGCCAGCAGGTGAAGGGGGGGCAGCTGTAGACCCCTAATTTTGTCCGGCCTCTCAATAAAGGCTAAGGAGACTTCCTATAAACAAGATAAAGCTCGCCTGACATCTCGATAAGGGCCAAGAAGACTTCCTATATGAAGATAAAGCTTCAATGGGCATCTATCGGCATCAATCGACGTCCGAATAAAGAAAGGAAAGCTTCCCAGGGGTCCCAGAACACAAAAGCTGGCCAAAACAAGTTGAGACAGCCGTCCCAAATGTGGGACGGCCGTCCCAAGCTACCTTGGCCAAGTGGGACGCCCGTCCCAAAGGTGAGACGCGCGTCTCAAGTCCCAAATTTGAATGGGACGGTCGTCCCAAATCCCAGACGGCCGTCCCAACCTCTCCAGACGCTCATCCTTGATTTCCAAGCCCCGGATAGCCGTCCCAAGCTGCCAGGCTGCGAAAACTATAAATAGGAGGCTCATTTGTCACTTTTTCACACCCCAGACAACTCCCAGTACTTGTCTTCTCTTCCTACTTCGAATGAACTCTCTGATTGCCTTAATAAGGTAACAATCAGTTAAGGAATTGTATTCCAACATTCGATTCTTCTGTAAAAATTTAGTCGAGTCGATCTTGTATTCGGAGAGGAGAGTCTTTGTAGAGCGAGGGATTGCCAAAACGCATCCTTACGATTAAAGATTCGCAATACAAAGCTTGCTACGGAGGTTCTTTTCACTTCTCTTCTCTTTTACTGCTTTATTTATTGCTTTATGTATGCAATATGACATAAAGTCATGTAGATTGCCATTTTTAATATTATGCAATAAAATAGGGTAATCGCGTAATTTCTTGTAATCTTCACTTAAATGAATTAGTCCGTCATAGGGAACCCGAAAGGGGTGTTGTGGGGTGTTAACAACTTCCCCATACGTAACTAACTCCCTTACCTAACTCTGGTTATAATGGCCAAGTTTGGTTTTTATTAAAATCAACACCTTTTTATCCTTTTCCAATGTTTATGGTCAAAACATTGGTGGTGACTCCATAAGAACCCCTTTTCGAAATCCTTGCTTTTATTAGAGGATAGTTCAGTTGTTGAGCACCTCGAAAGCAATGAACATAATTTTAACATAAAACGCGAGTCTTAACCATCATTTTGCGACCAATCGCATAAACATTCGAGATGTCCCTGGACGTCAGAATGGACGGCGGCGAAATCGACCTACTAAAGATCTGTGTCGATCCAATTTTCATCAGGGTACTAGTTCATTTCTGGAATTCTAGTCTGCGCTGCTTCGAATTTCCGCAGTTTGACATGGTGCCCACTTTGGAGGAGTATGAGATTATGCTAAAATGGCCCAAATCAGCTGGGGTTCATATCCGCCACGGGGCATATACTCCTGCAGCACAAGTCGCTGCCATCATCCGATTACCATTTCAGCAGACTACCCTGATAGAAAAAGGGAACATCCAGGGTTGGAAAGCCTCAATGTTAGAAGACCATCTGTCCACTTTGGCTGAAAAGGCAGAATGGGCTGCCTTTAACAAAACCCTAACCTTAATTATATTCGGGACAATCTTGTTTCCCTTCCACATCGACATAGTGGATCAAGCCGTCATGGACGCCTTCTTTGCCTGGGACATGAACTTGAAGAGTCCCTTGCCTGCAATTCTTGCCGACACCTTGCTCTCGGTGGAATTTTGCCGCCAGAAGCAAGGAAAAACACTCTGTTGTTGCTCTTCACTACTTTTCGTATGGGGCATTGATGAGCCATTATTTTCCCGTATTTTCTTATCTTTATGTACTTATCTTAATTGGTGCATTGTGTTTAATTGTCTATTATTAGTGCATTTTCATTGATTGGGCTTCATTGGGCCATTATTCCAAATTTTGCTTAATTTAGCATTAATTGGTCTAATTTTCGTTTCTAATTATTTTTAGGTATTTTTGGTGAAACAATTTTGAAGTATGGACATTAATATTGAGATGAAGAGAGTTTCCACATCATTGCCATGTCACCTGCCACATCACCTTCCACATCACTGCCATGTCAGCTGCTATTTCCACATCATATTAATGATTGCCACATCAGCTAGGGTTTGTTTGATGTGTAATCCCGTATGGGCCATCTTGGGCCCATTCCAAGGGGACTCTAGGGTTAGGGTAGGTTGGTATTTTTAGAGGGCAATAGGAGGAGGAGACAGGCAACCACTGTAGTTCTGTTTCACGTTTATTTTCATGCTGGTTTTCTTTGCATTTTAATTTGGATTGCTCAAGGCTCATAAAAAGTTTGGTTCAATTTCGTTTTCTGCTGCCATGAAACCACCACACAACCGCCTTTCATCTTCTACAATTTATATTCAAGTTTGTTTACTCTTCTGTCATTATTTTTAAATTCTTGTTTCGATTTTAATTATGTTTCTTCTATTGCGATTTTGAGAAGAATGCAAGTAGATCTTTGAGGTTTTGTTATTCAATTTCATTTTGTTTGTTCTCTTCACTCTTCATCTTCTAATCTCAGTGTTGAATTATAATCTGTTTATGCTTAATAAACCAAAACTAATAACACAATTTGCTTAATTCTGTGTTAGATGTCAGATTATGTGATGTATGCAATGCTTAATTGTATAAGGATAATTTGGGGTTAATCTTCGCTTAGTTGGTTAATTTCATGTTGGAATAAGGGTTAAGGAAAATTTGGGATTAATCTTCGCTTAGTTGGTTAATTTCATATTGGAACAAGAGTTAAAGCTAATTTGAGAATTAATCTTCGCTTAGTTGATTAATTTCGAATTAGAATATAATTTGGGATTTATATTTGCTTAGTTGGTTAATTTCGAATTAATTTCGTAATCTAGGATAAGTGACATTGCATTAGAATCAGGAAATCAATTGCATTTTAATCTATTTTTAATCTGCATTTTTATAATCTGCTTTTGTTCTGTTTCATCTAATATTTTAATTTTGAAAAACTCCCTTTTTTTGTTACTGTTCTAAATTTAAAAATTGATAAGCTTTGATAGAAATTTGTGGTCTTTGTGAGACGACCTAGGAAAGCTTCCTAGTACTACATTTATCTGTTTTAATTATTTGACCGAGTACGACATTGATCAAATTTGGCGCCATTGCCTGGGACCAAGATTTTTGTCTAGGTTTCCAATTTTTATTTTCTGTTTCTATTTTCGTTTTTTTGTTTTTATTTTATTTTATTTAAATATTTTATTTCATTTTCAGTTATTTAATATTTTATTTGGTTTGTTGTTATTTGGATATTTTATTTGATTGCTAGTTTTTTAAATATTTTATTTGATTGCTAGTTTTTAATATTTTATTTGATTTTAAGTTATTTAAATTTTTTATTTGATTTTCGAGTTATTTGAATATTTTATTTGATTTGTTGTTATTTGGATATTTTATTTGATTTTCAGTTATTTGAATATTTTATTTTATTTTCTATTTAATTTAACATTCTTACTTCTCTTAATACTATTTTGATAGCCCACTGTTGTTCTAAAACTCTTTTGGGTTAAATATATATATATATATATATATATATATATATATATATATAATAAAAATAAAAAACAAATATAAATAATAATTAAAAAAAAAACAATTTCATCTCTAATTTGTTTTTCTAGCTTTATTTAAAAAAAATTATAATTTCCATTCTCATAGGAAACTTTGCATATAGCTTAGTAGTGTGAGAGTGCATGTCTAGGAGGGTTCTGGCTAGGAAAGACTTGGTACTTAAGTATGTCCATTAGTGATGTTAGAATCGTGCAGCGGAATGTTCGCGTTGTCGGACAAAAACCCAGAGGGGGGGTGAATTGGTTTCTTAACAAAAATTAGGTTTTAAAATTTTTCCCCAAATTTTACCGATTAAAATGCTGTGTAAACGTAAATAGAATAGAGATAGAGTCTTACACAGGAGATTTATACTGGTTCGGATCAAAAGACCCTACGTCCAATTGCTAATCACTAGCAGAGGATTAACGCTGTCACTATAATCAAAGTTGTTACAAACAGATAACAATTGAAAAGATAAAGTAAAGAAAACACTTCTCTTGAAACCCACAAGAGATGAAGAACAACTTTCCCTAGAGACGACATAACACACAATCCACTAAGAACTCCACTTAGTGATTCTTATCGCTTCTAGCCCACACCAGGTTCCAAAAGCCCCTTTTTCCTCCAACAAACAGTTCTCTAGCACTCACAACACTTAACTTTTGTTTGGAAAAGGTTGTTCTATTTTCTTAGAGCCTTAGAGAACCTTAAGTAGATGAATTAGGGTTTGGGAATTGGGGATTTTCGGAACTTGGAGTATTGGGATTAGGGTTTTCAAAAATAGGTTTAATTTGAAGTTCAAAATCCAAATTTGACTGAAATAATCGATTAAATGAAGTGTTAATCGATTATTACAGAGCCAAAATCAACAGAAACCCCAAAACTCACTGTTGTAATCGATTAAGTGCCTTGTTAATCGATTAACTGGCCTGTTAATCGATTAACAAGTGTGTTAATCGATTATTACAGTGAATAGATACAAAAAATGGTTTTTCTCACTGTAATAATTGATTATCTGATGATTTAATCGATTAAACCTGATACTTTTTGATAAATATGAGTTTTTGAAGCTTCTAAAGAGTAGATTATGTACCGGCTATCTTAGACTCTAATATTACAGACTCAAACTCATCAAAACAGAGTTATTACACAATAATACAAGTCTTCAACTCTCTAAGATCTTTGTTCTTGAATCATCATCAAAATCAACAAGCTTCATGTCCATGTAAGTTCAACATCAAGTCCTTGTATGTTCAACAATCTCCCCCTTTTTGATGATGATCAAAATTTTCTTTTAAAGCTTTATAATAACCTGTTTTATCTGTCACACTAACAAACACATTAAACATACCAGATAATATTTATATTTAATCATAAGAGGCTTTAAATATTTCTCCCCCTATTTTGATTATGATCAAAAACATTGAAAGCTCCCGTTATAACAATCATAAGAGCTCCCCCTCAAAATATGCATAATTTGGAAATAACTCCCCCTCAAACAAAACAATAAAAGAATACAAACTGTATTTCATAAAGAAACGTCATTACAGACAAAGAGATATATAACGTTACAATCATGCAAAAGCTATTTATTTAAGCACAATTTAAGCTATTTCTAATATCCCTAAGGCTCTTCTAAGATCATAGAATCTATCCTTGGGTAGAGGCTTAGTAAAAATATCTGAAATTGATGCTTTGTATCAACATACTCAATTTTACAGTTTCCTTTGCTTATATAATCTCTCAAAAAATGATGTATAATTTCTATATGCTTAGTCCTAGAGTGCATTACTAGATTCTTAGTAAGATTGATTGCTCGTATTATCACACATCAACGGGAATGTCATTTAGAAATATACTATAATCTTCTAGTTGTTGTTTCATCCACAAAATTTGAGCACAACAATTACCAGCTGCAATATATTCAGCTTCAGTGGTGGATAAAGCAACACATGCCTGTTTCTTAGAATGCCAAGATACTAAAGATGAACCTAACAAATGACATGTCCCACTAGTACTCTTTCTATCTATTTTGCATCCACCATAATCAGCATCAGAATAACCTATTAAACTAGTACAAGCTTCAGATGGATACCATAAACCAAAATCAGTAGTTCCTTTTAAATATTTTAAAATACGTTTTACTGCAGTTAAGTGAGATTCTTTTGGACATGCCTGAAATCTAGCACACACACAGACAGAATGCATAATATCTGGTCTACTTGCAGTTAAGTATAACAGTGAACCTATCATACCTCTATACATAGATTGATTAATTTATAAACCTGATTCATCCTTGTCTAAATAGCATGAAGTTCCCATGGGTGTGTTAGCTTCCTTTGAGGTGTCCATTCCAAACTTTTTGAGTATCTCTTTGCAGTATTTTGTTTGAGAGACAAAGATACCATCTTTAAGTTGCTTGATTTGAAGTCCAAGGAATAATGTTAATTCCCCCATCATAGACATTTCAAACTTTCCCTGCATTATCTTAGCAAATTCTACACACAAAAAATTATCAGTTGATCCAAAAATAATATCATCAACATATACCTGGACCAATAAGATATGTTCTTTTACTTTCTTTATAAACAAAGTAGAATCAATTTTTCCTCTAGAAAAATCATTTGAAGTTAGAAAACTACTTAGTCTTTCATACCAAGACCTAGGAGCTTGTTTCAACCCATATAATGCTTTCTTTAATTTAAAAATATGATTAGGATAACTAAAATCTTCAAATCCGGGGGGTTGCTCCACATATACTTCTTCTTTAATAAAATCATTCAAAAATTCACTTTTAACATCCATTTGATATAATTTAAATTTCATCAAAGATGCATAAGCAAGAAGTAGGCGTATAGCCTCTAACCTGGCAACTGGAGCATAAGTTTCATCATAATCAATACCTTCCTCCTGACAGTAGCCTTTGGCAACAAGTCTGGCTTTATTCTTTGTTATGTTTCCATCTTCATCAATTTTATTTCTAAATACCCATTTAGTTCCAATTACTTGATGTGATTCTTCTCTTGGGATTAATTCCCAGACTTGATTCCTTTCAAATTGGTTAAGTTCCTCTTGCATAGCTATGCACCATTGGTCATCTTTAAGTGCTTCCTCAACATTTTTGGGTTCTATATGTGACACAAAAGCTACAGACATGCAGAAATTAGTCATATTTCTAGTTCTTACCCCTTTTGAGATATCACCAATAATATTTTCCATTGAAAGTCCTCTTGGTGATTGTCATTCTTTTGCTAATTCAGGTGTTTGAGAAGGCTCATTTTCTTCCAAATACAATTCATCAAGAGCCTCTCTTATATACTCATCATCACCTACAAGTTCTTTATTTGACTCAAGAGGATTTCCCCTAAGGTCTACAATCTCATCAAAAGTAACATGTATAGATTCTTCAACATTTAAAGTTCTTCTATTAAACACTCTATAAGCTTTGCTAGTTAATGAATAACCTACAAAAATGCCTAAATCAACTTTTGAGTCAAATTTTCGTAAGTTTTCCTTTCCATTGTCGCCGCCGTCAAAATGAGGTGGTCGGAGCGATGCGATGGTTTTTCGACTTTCCGTTTTTTGCGTTTTTATTGGTGGTTACAACGCCTTTAGGTTGTCCGATAACCGGGCTGAACCTAGGGGCGATGTTTTCGAAAGGGCGCTCTTGGATTGTCTGATAACCGGGCTAACCCAAGAGCTAGTTTTGAAGGGTTCTGTGGAGTCGCCACCGATGTTTTTACCGGAAACATCGGAAAAGGAGTTAAAAGGCATTGGTTTTCGAAAAACCAACTTTGGTCATTAGAACCAGAGTGGGGTAAGGGAGTTAGTTATGCGTAAAGGAAGTGTTAGTTCCTTTACGACGCCCCTTTCGGGTTCCCTATGATAGGCTAGCGACTTTGGATGAATAAATAAACCGGAAAATACGCTTTTACCCTTTATTTTGCGGAATTTAAAGTTATGACTACGTGGCCCTAATCTCTATTGCATAATTAAAATTAAAGTAGTAAAAGTAGAGAGAGAGAGAGTATAAACCTCCGAAGCAAGTTTTTCTTATTAATTCCTTCTAAAAATAGGGTGCTTTGTGGCAACCCTTCACTCTACAGCGTCGAAAAACTCTCAAAATGCTCAAAAACACTCTTAGAAACGCTCAGAAACTCCGGAAATGCTTCGCAGGGGTTCTAGAGAGAGAAGTTTAAGTGATTTCTAGAGAGAAGGAGGAAGAACTTGTTGGAAATGAGGGGAATAGGGGCCCTATTTATAGGGATTCGCGCCTGTCAGGTCGAGACGGGTCGTCTCGTCTGACAAGGTCGAGACGGCGGTCTCGCCTCGTAGGAACGTCGAGATGGCGGTCTCGACAAACGAGACGACGGTCTCGCCATTCGCGAGTGGCGAGACGGCGGTCTCTCCAAACGAGGTGGCGGTCTCGCCATCCGCGCAAGGCGAGACGGCAGTCTCGACCTTAAAAGGCGAAAATCCTTATTTTTGGACCAAAAAACCCTCCTATCCTAATATGGGGCCTAATAGTCTCTCCTAATGGTTTCTTAGGCTTCGTCCATCTTCGGAAAGGAGGTCTTCTGGTCTTTATTGTTAGGCCGGGCAAGATTTGGGGTCTACAGCTGCCCCCTCCCCTTTACTCGACTAGTCGACTGCTGACCTGCTGTGCCAGGGAGATCGACTGGAGGGTAAAGGAGTTGACGCTCTTGCCCGGTTGCCCTTCAGACGCCCCATCTTTGCAGCGGTTGATCTTTTGGGGAAAGGTTTGTTGTGTGCCTCTAGGATGCTCCTTCTGACGGTAGCTGACCCCTTTGACTGATAAGTACGAACCCTTATCTGGTTTTGACGAGTATGAACCCCCTCCTGGTAAGCCCTCTTCTGTAAGGCTTGATGAGTACACACCCCCATCTAGTGTTTGACGAGTATGAACCCTCGTTCGGTAAGCCCCCTTTTGTAAGGCCTGATGAGTATACACCCCCATCTGGTGTTTGTGCCTCCGGATGCTCCTTCTTGCGGTAACTGATCCTTTGGCTGTGGTGGCGGCTTACTGCTCTAGCTCATGCGTCGATGTTGAGATGTCTTCTCTTTGTTTTGGTCATCCGGTCTACGCCGGGGATTCTGTTGGTGTTCATCTGGCTTTGTCGGTTGCCGGGGATTCTTTGTTTGTTGAGTTTTTGGTGGTGATCACCCGACTCTTGCTGGTTGGTCGAGTGGGTTTTGTTTGTGTTCGACTTTTTGGTTGGTCGTCGAAGCTCGGTTTAAGGTGGTTGACTTTGTTTTCAATCCTGCCTTTTTCTCGCGGTTTTATCTCTTTTTCCTCGCGACTTAGGATTTTGGGCTTTTATCTTGAGCGTACGTCTTTTTACTTTTAGACTCTTTTGGTTACGCTGACTTTTGAAAAAAAGGTTGGCAATGAATGCATGGAATAAAAATTTTATTCATATGGGAAAAACTTTATTACAGCCATTTCGAACACTATCCCTAAGGGCTATCTTCTGGAGACGATCCATGATAGGGGAATTGCTGGTACATATGTTCCCGGAATTCTGCTTGCTCCCAGGCTTCGTCGTTGTATCTTTGCTGGAATGTTGTCCAGTCTTGCCGCATTCCCTACTGATATTGGTACATCGTCTCTAGCCGGGTGTCGAAGGCGTCTTGCCGCACAGACATTTGATCGAATTGCTGGCACAGATCGTGGATGTTGCGGTTTACGCCAGCAAAGTCATCTGTGTACTGGGGGGGTTGTTGCTGCTGATGTGACTGCTGGAAGTCGGGAGGCGTTGGGAGATCGTGCATCGCCACGATGTCCTGGAGGTCCAGCACGAAGTCCAGCGAGGGATGAAGGGCCAACTGGGTCCCGTGGCGTATCAGCATCCCCATGCTGACCAAGATCGACCCGCTGATGGTTTCGGGTCGAAGGCTGGGGGCCAACTCTTCCTGGCTGGCGCATCCCCATTTCTCTGCCAGGGGAGTGATAAGAGGAGCCATGATGACGGCTCCTGCTGGTCTGCTCCCGAAGTCCTTGAGGGCCCTCAGGAAGAAGTAGCCAGGGTTGCAGCATCGTCTCTGGCTCATGCAGTAAAGCACGAAGAGGTCTGGGAGGGTTACCTTGCCCTGGCTCTCCTTCCTCCCGTGGATAGTCCCAGCCAGCAACTTGTGGCATATGCGGAGGGCTGGGGGGAGTGTCGACCCCTTCATCAGCGTGGGCAGCGTGGGCGACCTGGTGAGTTCCTCCCACATTTCGGTGGCGGTGAGGTCAGTGGGGCGACTGCAGATGGCCTCCCGGTATTCCCGAGTTAGCACCTCCTCGAGCTGGACGAACCCAATGCTCACATTGAATTCGTCGAGGGTGGTAGTCTGGTACGTCCCACCCATGAAGTAGGTCACCATCTTGGTTGGTGGTAGGCCCGGGACTATGGAGGGAGCCTCGGCGTAGGGGAGGGAGCCTCGGCGTAGGAGATGGAGGCCAGGAACTCCAGTACCGCTTGACGGTACACGTGGGTAGGTGGAGGCTGCAGCAGGAAGCCCCACCCAATGCTGTCTATGTGGGCCCGGACATCGTCCTCCCACCCGAACTCGGCGAGAATGCCGAAGTCAAGCCTGAGCATGGGGTGCCACATATACCCCGGATGTGCTCGAGGCGGGCTTGGTGTTGTGGCGAGAGCTGAGTAGGATCCTGGGGAGCTGGCGCTGAGGAACTGCTAGCGCTGGCAGTGCCTCTTCTCTTCCTGGATTGACTTCTACCGAACATTTTGGCCGGAAAGTGCTCTAAAGGTGAGAGTTCTGAGAGTTGGAGGTTCTGGGGTGCAGAGGAGTTGTGAGGAACCCTCCACATGCCTCCCCTATTTATAGGGAAAAAACTAGATTCGGGACCACCGTCTGGGAAGTCGAGACGGCAGTCTCGAATTTACGCGGGTCGAGACGGCGGTTTGGGTTCTCGAGATGGCGGTCTTGACTGTGGGCTAAAACGAGACGGTCGTCTCGCCAAGCAGGACGGCGGTCTTGTTTTCTACCGAGTCGAGACAGCGGTCTCGTTGGCCGAGACGGCGGTCTGGGAATTCCAAACGGGCGTCTCGAATTTCGGGTTTTTTTTTTTGGTATAAAGCAAATAGGACCTGGTTCAAAAACATTTTTATGCATACAATGTTTTCATGTTTGATGCCCTATAATGCCTATTTTAGTTAATTTTTCAGAAGGATTTCACTGACGTGTCTTGTAGCGTCGAATGCCCTCTGATCTGTACTCTTGTGCTTGGCTGTACATTGTCAGATTTCTTATGACCGAATGATAGCTTGTTTTTCCTTTTCTTCTATTTTTTTCTTTTGTAGAACACTCTTTGCCATGTAGTGTCCCTCTTTCTCCACTTTAGGGATTTCAATCTTCTTGTTGACTATACGCCTCCATATTCCCAAATTAATTATTAGAATATTGTTGTGAGGGTCAAGAGAAGAGAAGTAAAGGGGTAAATTCAATGGCTTGTGTTTTAGAATGTTGATTTTTATTTTGAAAGAGTTTTTGTAAGAATGGTTAGCTAGGGTTAGGCTTGGGTGTTTAAGCTTTCTGTCTAAGCAAATGTTTTTCCCCCCTTTTTTGTACTTGCGCCTTAGTTTTATTTGCATTGCTTTTTATGGCTAATTGATTTCCCTAGATCGCCCTTTGGGTTTTCGAACTAGGATATTGTGCTTTGGACCTATCTTTTGCCTAGGTTCTCTCTTTTTTGGATTTTTGAGGAATCCTAGCGGACCTTATTTTGTAACCCTAACTTTTGCCTAGGCTACCCTTTTATTTTTGTTCGGGTATCCTACCGGGTTGACCCTGTTTTTTGCGTAGCCCCCTTGGTGGGTTTCCTACCGGGTATTTTTTGGCCTTTGGCTTTTATGGGCTTTTTTTGTATTTATTTTTTGTTCACAAT
Source organism: Sphenostylis stenocarpa (assembly GCA_963425845.1). Classification (NCBI taxonomy): domain Eukaryota; kingdom Viridiplantae; phylum Streptophyta; class Magnoliopsida; order Fabales; family Fabaceae; genus Sphenostylis; species Sphenostylis stenocarpa. Next base: position 37,044,574 of record OY731404.1, read on the forward strand.
ATTGGCGAACCATGACTTTCTTTATGGTGAGGTGAAGTCTTATTTGGTGCTTCTAATCAACAAGTTTGACCGTAATGGCAATGGTGAATTTTTGGTTGCGCTTCTTATTCCCTTTTTTTTCTTTTTCGTTTACCTAGACAGGGTCTAGTGAGAAATAGCAAGAAAAGAAGCAGATTGTAAGAAGTATTCTTTATTAATAAATAAGGGAATATGTGCCCTAAAATGCCCGGGGGTCGGGCTAGCCCCGGGGGATAATCTCTAACAATCATGGGGTTTACATCCCTTAAATGAAGAAAAAGATTTCCTAATGACTAGGGTAGCTTTTGACGCTTGCACCCCTCCACTTCGGAAAATTTGCTTGAGTGTGCGGTTGAGCTGGTCTATAATGGAATACTCGCTTTGCCTTATAAACTGGAGTAATTCCTCAGTCTCCTCCTTGGATTCTTTATTTTCTTTTTCCTCTTCGGCCTTTTTATTTTTTCCTTTATTTTTGGGGACCTCTTCTTGTGAGTCCTTGGGGGAATATATTCTTCCACTTCTTGTCATGACTCCAATACCGGCTATATTCGTGATATCCTCTTTTATTGGTGAAGATTTCCCATATTTCCACGGTACAACTTTATTTGATTCGTAGGGGAAAGGACATGGCATAAAAAGTCGCACTGGTATCCTTGCCCCTTCTTCCTTATTCTTGAGGACCAACAGTCGAGACTTATTTTCCTCTTGTGATGAGCCGACCGTTGGTGAGAGCTTGATTAGGAGCGACTTTCTCTCCATTCTTCTGATTTGGAAGACGTGTCAGTTAATCCTTCCTTTTTATTATCTTATTTATTAAGCGTGAAGGAGGGGAAATTAAATATGAAGATGAATGGTATGCATGCAAGTAGACAATTGTTGAATAAAAGAAAATTTTCGTTCATTCATTTAGAAGGTGTACATTCCCCTACTCCATGCTACGAAGCAACTTTTGGCAAAAACGGAAAAGCCTAAAGAAACCCACAAGCGGGTCTTGATCTCTATGCAATTCTCTTTCGGCTTCCCGGACGTGACGAGCGAGTGCTTCGCTTTGCTTCTGGACTGCCTGGCTCATGTCTTCACTGTACTTCTGAGCCTCTTTGATCTTCGCCACTTGATGGATGACCAAGGCTTGCAGGTCATCGAGTTTTGCAAGGGCTCGGTCTTTTTCTTGAAGTACTTGGCCATATTGAGCTAGCCCGTCTCTTTCTTTACAGCGTAGCTCAGCGAGACTTTTGTTGAGTCTCCGATTGGCTTCCCGCTCTTGGCGTATCTCTGACCGAGTCTTGGTAAGTTCTTGCAGCAACTCCTTGATCATCTGGGCCTGCTCTGCTGATTCGGCCTCAAGGCGTGATGACTTGGCCGTTATGTCTTGTAGTTGGCTATCTGAGCCAGTTCTGGCAGCTTTGGATGCTCGGATAGCTTGCTCATTAGAGTCAGCACACTGGTCCTTGAGGCGCTCTATTTCATGATCCTTTTTCTTGCATTGCCTTTGTAGACCATCAATGGTGAGGATAGATTCTTGCTCTCTCTCTTCAAGGGCCCTCATCTGGGCTCCCATGATTTCTATCCTCTGGGTCAAGGCGTCGACTTGAGCCTGCAGCTCTTCACTATTGGCGCTCATAATGAGTGAGGTGGATGGTCGAGACACCCCTCTTCTTCTTCTTCTCCATGCTTCATAGTCACTGGAGGTAGTCACTTGAGCTTTTCCTAGCTCTCTATCTCCCATATAGACTGGTCTCTCCCATGCTTTTCTCACGGTTGGTGAGTTAGTGATTGTGCATGGGTCTCCAAAGAAACACAGTCCTCCGAGTTCCCCTCGAGAAATGATAGTTTGGGTTCTCATGAGTTGCCTCATAGCTACTCTAGGTGAGTAGGCTATGCAACCCCTGAGTCCTATCAAGGGTACATTCGGATAGTCTCCACATCTGATGAGGACTAGACTGGGTCGGAACCATGGGCAGACCCAGGATATACTGTTGGCATCCAGTCGTTCCAACTCGTCCCTCCACTCTGAAGTTAAGCGTCTTTGGAGAGGGATTTTAGAGAAGCTTCTCAAAGGATCGGGGAACATCCCCATGTGACTAGAGGCGTAAAAGTGTGTAATGCCCCACACACATAGTAGTGAAGAGCAGCAACGAAGTGTTTTTCCTTGCTGCTGATGGCAGAAATCCACCGAGAGTAAGGTGTCGGCAAGAATTGCAGGCAAGGGACTTCTCTAGTGCACGTCCCAGGCGAAGAAGGCGTCCATGACGGCTTGATCCACTGTGTCGAGGTGGAAGGGAAACAAGATTGTTCCGAATATTATTAGGGCCAGGGTTTTGTTGAAAGCGACCCATTTTGTCCTTTCAGCCAAGTCAGACAGGTGGTCTTCTAACATTGAGACCTTCCAACCCTGGACATTCCCTTTTCCTATCAGGGTAGCCTATCAGAATGGCAGTTGAATGGTGGCAGCGACTTGTGCTGCAGGAGTATATGCCCCATGGCGGATATGGACCCCGGCCGATTTGGGCCATTTTAGCATGATTTCGTACTCCTCTAAGGCGGGCACCATATCAAATTGTGGAAACTCGAAGCAGCGCAGACTAGAGTTCCAGAAATGAACTAATACCCTGACGAAAACTTGGTCGACACAGATCTTCAGTAGGTCGAGAATTCGTCCATAGGATTTCTCAAAGTCGAAGCGGACCTCTGGTGACATTATCGCGCTTAGCCGTTCCAATTTCTCAGTATGATATCGGGGAATATCCACCTTCTTCAACTGTCTACTAGTCCCCTCCATTTTCTAAAACCAAAATGCATGTTTTATGAAAATGATGCTTATTAAATGAATGCGAGTGTTTATTTTTATTTATCATGTTTTGTATGATGCATTTTTATTTTTGAAGAAATAAACTACTTATATGGGGGTAATGCTTTTGAACTAGGTCCCATTTATTGTTTTTGGAATCGGGATTTTTATTTTATTTTGTCTTTATTTTATAGCCTTTTATCTCTTCTGTCGGACTGCGTGGCTACTTAGTTTACAAAGAACCTGAAACTAGGCTAGCTAAAAGGCAGACTGTCCGAGATAAAAAGTGGCTTTATGCGAAAGAATAGGTTAACGTCCCCTATCTCTTCTGTCGGACTGCGTGACTACTTAGCTTACAAAGAACCTGAAACCAAGCTAGCTAAAAGGCAGACTGTCCGAGATAAGGGTGTTTATTGCAGAAAATATTTTTTTTTATGATTTATTTTGTTGTTTGGTTATGCTATGCAACAGACAAATGCAACAAACATATGCACACACAATTCGAGCATCCACGAACAGGCGAGAAGTCGTTTTAATCACGAGGTAGGGTTTTCCTGCAGAAAAGTGCATTGGCGAAGGTAGGATCTAACTGTTCTCACCAGGCTAAGGCCCCCAAGGTGCCCCCATTATAGGGTCCCCACTCTCCAGCCTTCCGACCATGCTTAGAACTAAGGCCACAGTCAGTCTTTGTGCCAAAAGAGGAAGGTTATCACCTTGAGTGGTGGTTTCCGATCACACCGGTGGGCACAAGGCCATCACTACAGCGAACCGTACCTGCCACCCACTCCCTATGGATTTCTCACTTGCCCCCGGGTATAGGGGGAACTGTTGTGTGCAAAGGTTTGTGTACAGTTTGTATTTCAAACAATTGCATAAATATAAACAGACAACAATTATTAAAGCCAAGCAATAAAACATGTTATAATACAAGGTAGGGTAAAAGCGGTATTTTCTTGATTTATTTATTTTTAAGATGGCCCATCACTAAATGGGATCAACTCTCTAGGCTTCCCTAGTGAAGTCGCCATCTGTCGCCGCCATCAAAACGAGGCGGTCAGAGCGACGCGATGGTTTTTCGACTTTCCATTTTTCGCGTTTTTATTGGTGGTTACAATGCCTTTAGGTTGTCCGATAACCGGGCTGAACCTAGGGGTGAGGTTTTCGAAAGGGCGCTCTTGGATTGTCTGATAACCGGGCTAACCCAAGAGCTAGTTTTGAAGGGTTCTCTGGAGTCGCCACCGATGTTTTTATCGGAAACATCGGAAAAGGAGTTAAAAGGCGTTGGTTTTCGAAAAACCAACCTTGGTCATTAGAACCAGATTTGGGTAAGGGAGTTAGTTACGCGTAAAGGAAGTGTTAGTTCCTTTACGATGCCCCTTTCGGGTTCCCTATGATAGGCTAGCTACTTTGGATGAATAAATAAACCGGAAAATACGCTTTTACCCTTTATTTTGCGGAATTTAAAGTTACGACTACATGACCCTAATCTCTATTGCATAATTAAAATTAAAGCAGTACAAGTAGAGAGAGAGAGAGTATAAACCTCCGAAGCAAGCTTTTCTTATTAATTCCTTCTAAAAATAGGGTGCTTTGTGGCAACCCTTCACTCTACAGCGTCGGAAACCTCTCGAAACGCTCAAAAGCACTCTTAGAAACGCTCAGAAACTCCGGAAATGCTTCGGAGGGGTTCTAGAGAGAGAAGTTTAAGTGATTTCTAGAGAGAAGGAGGAAGAACTTGTTGGAAATGAGGGGAATAGGGCCCCTGTTTATAGGGATTCGTGCCTGTCAGGTCGAGACGGGTCGTCTCGTCTGACAAGGTCGAGACGGCGGTCTCGCCGATCGAGACGGCGGTCTCACCTCGCAGGAACATCGAGGCGGCGGTCTCGCCATTCGCGAGTGGCGAAACGGCCGTCTAGCCAAACGAGATGGCGGTCTCGCCATCCGCACAAGGCGAGACGGCGGTCTCGACCTTAAAAGGCGAAAATCCTTATTTTTGGACCAAAAAACCCTCCTATCCTAATATGGGGCCTAATGGCTTCTTAGGCTTCGTCCATCTTCGGAAAAGGAGGTTTTCTGGTCTTTATTGTTAGGCCGGGCAAGATTTGGGGTCTACATCCATTATTTAACACAACACACTTACATCCAAATATTTTCAAATGAGCAACATTAGGCTTTCTACCATTTAACAATTCATAGGGAGTTAATTTTATAATTAGCGTAATGAGCATTCTATTCAAAACATAACATGCAGTACTAACCGCATCAGCCCAAAAATATTTAGGAACATTTGATTCATTTAACATTGTTCTAGCAAGTTCCTCTAGTGACCTATTTTTCCTTTCAACTACACCATTTTGTTGGGGAGTCCTAGGAGCAGAAAAGTTATGTAATATTCCATTTTCTTCACAATAATTTTCAAACTTTTCATTTTGAAACTCACCACATGGTCACTTCTTAAAACTTTAATTCTTAAGTCTTTCTCATTTTGTATTTGCTTTGCAAAATTTCTAAAGACCTTAAAAGCTTCACTTTTTATTGTTAGGAAAAATGTCCAAGTATATCTAGAGTAATCATCAACAATCACAAGACCATAATAATTTTCACCAAAGCTTTTTATCCTAGAAGGTCCAAATAAATATAAATGTAATAATTCTAGGGGTTTTGAAGTGGAAATAACATTCTTTGATTTAAATGATGATTTTACTTGTTTACCTTTTTGACATGCATCACATAACCTATCTTTTTCAAATTTTAACTTAGGCAAGCCAACAACTAAGTCTTTTGATATCAATTTATTTAAATGATGCATATTTATATGAGTTGCTCTCTTATGCCATAACCATGGGTTCTCTTCCTTAGCAACTAAGCATGTTATACTAGTATCATGTATACAATCCAAATCAATCAAGTATATGTTATTATGCCTAATGCCTTTCAATGCTACATTTTCGGAATCTATCAAATGTATGGTACAAAACTTACTTTCAAATATTACCTTGAATCCTTTGTCACAAAGTTGACTTATGCTAAGGAGATTATGCTTTAGTCCATCAACAAGAAGCACATCCTTAATCTCCAAAGTGTTTGCACCACCTATATTTCCAATTCCAAGAATCTTCCCTTTGTTGTTGTCCCCATAAGTTACATATCCTTGTTCTTTATCTTTAAAACTCACAAATTTCGTTTTATCACCAGTCATATGTGTTAGAATCGCGCAGCAGAATGTTCGCGTGATCAGACAAAAACCAAGAGGGGGGGTGAATTGGTTTCTTAATAAAAATTAGGTTTTCAAAATTTTCCCCAAATTTTACCGATTAAAAACTGTGTAAATGTAAATAGAGAAAGGGACTTACACAGGAAATTTATACTGGTTCAGATCAAAAGACCCTACGTCCAGTTGCTAATCACTCAAACAGAGGATTAACGCTGTCACTATAATCAAATTGTTACAATACAAATTACAATGGAAAAGATAAAGTTAAAGATAACACCTCTCTTGAAACCCACAAGAGATGAAGAACAGCTTTCCCCAGAGACGGCACAACACACAATCCACTAAGAACTCCACTTAGTGATTCTTATCGCTTCTAGCCCACACCAGGTTCCAAAAGCCCCTTTTTCTTGCAACAAACAGTTCTCTGGCACTACAACACTTAACTTTTGTATGAAAAAGGTTGTTCTTGCTTTCTGAGTGCCATAGAAGAGTTTAAGTAGAGAAATTAGGGTTTAGGAATTGGGGATTTCGAAACTAGGGTTCTTGGAAATAGGGTTTTCGAAAATAGGGTTGATTTGAAGTTTAAAATAAAAAATAGATCGAAATAATCGATTAAATGAAGTTATAATCGATTAAAACGAGCCAAAATCAACGAACTCAAAACCTCTCTGTTTTAATCGATTAAAAGGGGTTTTAATCGATTATCGGACTCGATAATCGATTATCCGTAGATTTAATCGATTAAAGCGAGTGAGTTGATACGTAAAATGGTTTTTCTCACTCGTTTTAATCGATTATTTCCCTATATAATCGATTAAAGCCGAGCCTGGATGATAAATTTGAGCTTTTTGAAGCTTCTAAGGTGTAGACTATGTATCGGCTATCTTAAACTCTAATATTACAGACTCAATCTAATTAAAACAGAGTTATTACAATACAAAACAAGTCTTCAACACACTAAGTCTTTAAGTTCTTGAATCATCATCAAAATCAACAATCTTCATGTTCATCAAGTGCAACATCAAGTCCTTGAATGTTCAACAATCTCCCCTTTTTGATGATGATCAAAATTATCTTTTAAAGCCCTTGTAATAACCTGTTTTATCCGTCATACTAACAAACACATCAAACATACCGAGATAATATTTAAATGCAATTCATAAGAGGCTTTAAATATTTCTCCCCTATTTTGATTATAATCAAAAAGAACTCGCAATAACAATCATAAGAGCTCCCCCTCAAAATATGCATAAGTTGGAGATAACTCCCCCTCAATCAAAGCAATAACAAAACATCATATTTTATTGCAGAAACAATCATTTATTACAATAACAAGAGAAAAATAAGAAAATAATCAACAAAATTTAAAATTCTTCACTATCATCATCATTAAAGTGTGCATCAAATCTATTTTCTAAACGACACACTTTATCATCTATATCAGATATACGGCGAATTATTTCCTCATGTCGTACTCCAGAGAGAGTGAAGAATGACTGCATCCTCTGATTCATGTCAGATAACATGTCTTCCATGGATTGTCGGGTTTCATGATGAGTAGAGGAAGTTCCAACACTTTGGATTTGGTCAGAGGGAAACTCAGCAGCTGGAGGCATATCTTCATCAGAATCTTCATTAGCATCCCCTTGATTAGGAACGTCATCTTTGTGAACATAAATATCATTGACTCGCACCATTTGGAGGTGAATCAATGTACTGTCCAGCATGCGGTTTAAGTTGTTTGTTCTAACTGCTTGTTCACCTTCAACATTCACTCCTTTATATTCAAGAATACGGGAGACAAGAAGGGCATATGGAATTTTGAAGGTGGGATGATGTTTTGCTTTTAACATGGTCATTGTGACAAGAACGCCCCAATCTAAGGTTCATTATTCATTATGGCATGAATAATACGAAGATCAATGGAAGAGCATTGGGCATGATTCGTAGCCCGGGGACATAAGATCCATACAAGTAAATGTAGAATCATGCGTTCTTCCTTCTTTAAAGGTCCAGCATGAAGGATATGTCCAATCTCCATGGAGGGATTCCGCAGAAAAGAGCGATAAGCTAGGAACCTGTCAAAGTCATCTAGCTCACCATATACGTTAATAGCATCTTCTCTAATTGGAAAGTGAGCAACATTCTCCCAAATATCATCATCAAGAATTATTGTAACCCCTTTTACACGGTATGTAGCAATTTGATCTCTAAATTTGAATCTAGAGTAGAATACCCTAACTAAGTCAGGATAGTACGTACCTTGCATTTGGATGAAGGGAAGAACTCCTTGAATTTCAAGAAGGTTGGGAAAATTGAATCCCCTATTGATGAATTGCTCACCAATAAGAAACATGGGAGAAATAATAGCCCGTTCTTTCCAGTAGGTCAGAAATTCTTGTTGGCCATCTGTATCAAAAATCCATCCTTCTACAGAATTAGGACGGGGTCGAGATGAGGGTGCAGATCTTCTTCTAGTAGGGATCTTAGCACGAGAAGATGAGGCCATTGAAAGATTAGAAGAGTAACAAGAAGATTTAGAAAGCTAAGTGTATTGAGAAGAGGGCAAGGTAGCTAGAATAAGGCAAGATAACTTGATTTCAAGAGATAGAAGTGAGTAGAAGTGAAATGAAGGTCCCTATTTATAACCAAGCATCTCCAACGTTCATATGGAAGGGAATAATGGTCAAAATATCCGTTGGCAACGGCTAGGAAGCAAACTTGGTCGGATTTAATCGATTAAAATTCAAATTAATCGATTAAATCACTTCCAGACCCGTTTAATCGATTATTTTGGGCTGTTAATCGATTATTACTGGTTTTAATTGATTAATGGACGAATTAATCGATTATTCTAGAGAGGAATACCCTGTTTTAAGTGTTTTGGATGCAAATAATCGATTATTACTCCAATTAATCGATTATTCCAGAGAGGAATGCCCTGTTTTGAGTGTTTTAACACATGATAACCTATGAACATCCTACAAAATGAATTTTAGCATTACAACCATAAAAAAAAAGTCAAATTAAGCAAAATTTAAGCTATTTCTAATATTCCTAAGTCTCTTCTAAGATCATAGAATCTATCCTTGGGTAGAGGCTTAGTAAATATATCTGCTAATTGACGTTTGGTATCTACATACTCTATTTTACAGTTTCCTTTGCTGATATGATCTCTTAAAAAGTGATGTCTTATTTCTATATGTTTAGTCCTAGAGTGCATTACTGGATTCTTAGTAAGATTTATTGCACTCGTATTTTCACACATCAACGGAATGTCATTTAAAAAGATACTATAATCTTCTAACTGTTGTTTCATCCACAGAATTTGAGCACAACAACTACCAGCTGCAATATATTCAACTTCAGTGGTAGATAAAGCAACACATGCCTGTTTCTTAGAATACCAAGACACTAAGGATGAACCTAACAAATGACATGTCCCACTAGTACTTTTCCTATCAATTTTACATCCACCATAATCAAGCATCGAATATCCTATTAAACTAGTACAAGCATCAGACGGATACCACAAACCAAAACCAGTAGTTCCTTTTAAATATTTTAAAATATGTTTTACTCGCAATTAGGTGAGATTCTTTTGGACAAGCCTCGAAATCTAGCACACACACGGACAGAATGCATAATATCGGGTCTACTTGCAGTCAAGTACAATAGTGAACCTATCATACCTCTATACATAGATTGATTAACTTCCAAACCTGATTCATCCTTGTCTAGATAGCATGAAGTTCCCATGGGTGTGTTAGCTTCCTTTGAGGTGTCCATACCAAACTTTTTAAGGATCTCTTTGCAGTATTTGGTTTGAGAGATGAAAATGCCATCTTTAAGTTGCTTGATTTGTAGTCCAAGGAAGAATGTCAATTCTCCCATCATAGACATTTCAAACTCTCCCTGCATTATCTTAGCAAATTCTACACATAACGAATTATCAGTTGATCCAAAAATGATATCATCAACATATACCTGGACCAATAAGATATGTTCTTTAACTTTCTTTATAAACAGTGTAAAATCAATTTTTCCTCTAGAAAAATCATTTGATGTAAGGAAACTACTTAACCTTTCATACCAAGATCTAGGAGCTTCTTTCAACCCGTATAAAGCTTTCTTTAACTTAAAAACATGATTAGGAAAACTAAAATCCTCAAAACCAGGGGGTTGCTCTACATACACTTCTTCTTTAATAAAACCATTCAAAAATGCACTTTTAACATCCATTTGATATAGTTTAAATTTCATTAAAGATGCATAGGCAAGAAGTAGGCGTATAGCCTCTAACCTGGCAACAGGAGCATAAGTTTCATCATAATCTATACCTTCCTCCTGACAATAGCCTTTTGCAACAAGTTTGGCTTTATTCTTTGTTATGTTCCCATCTTCATCAAGTTTATTTCTAAACACCCATTTGGTTCCAATAACTTGATATGATTCTTCCCTTGGGATTAATTCCCAGACTTGATTTCTTTCAAATTGGTTCAGTTCTTCTTGCATGGCTATGCACCATTGGTCATCTTTAAGTGCTTCCTCCACATTTTTGGGTTAATCTGTGACACAAAAGCTACAGACATACAAAAATTAGTCATATTTCTAGTTCTTACCCCTTTTGAGATATCACCTATGATATTGTCCATTGAGAGTCCTCTAGGTGATTGCCATTATTTTGCTAATTCAGGCGTTTGAGAAGACTCATTTTCTTCCAAATATAATTCATCAAGAGCTTCTCTTATATATTCATCATCACCTGCAAGTTCTTTATTTGACTCAAGAGGATTTCCCCCAAGGTCTACAATCTCATCAAAAGTAACATGTATATATTCTTCTATATTTAAAGTTCTTCTATTAAACACCCTGTAAGCCTTACTAGTTAATGAATAACCTAAGAAAATGCCCTCATCGGTTTTAGAGTCAAATTTTCCTAAGTTTTCCTTTCCATTATTTAACACAAAGCAATTACATCCAAATATTTTCAAATGAGCAACATTAGGCTTTCTACCATTTAACAATTCATAGGGAGTTGATTTTATAATTGGCCTAATATGCATCCTATTCAAAACATACTAAATGATCAATTTTCTTTGAATAAATACAAGATACAAACAATTCATTTAACTATAGGAACCCAAATATATTTTCCTTTAGGAACACCAAAATGTTTGATTTTACATCTATTTGAAGTATGACCATGTTTCATACAATAAAAACATGCTTTAGATGTAACATTTGAAAATGATGCATTTCTAATCATAGATGCTCTAGTTCCTTTTTCTACCCATACTCTTCTCTTTTTAATTTTAGGCTTTTTCAAAGAAACTTGATGGTTTACACTATTTTGAGTTACAACAACTTTATCCTTCTTAAAATCACTTATCTCCTTTTCGGCTTTATCTAGCAAATGGTTAAGGATATCTATGTCATATTCATACTCTTTACAAGTTGCACATGCTAAGTTCTTATCATCATTCTCATATAAACATACAATTTTCGTTTTTAATGACTCCTTTTCCTCTAAACATACAATTTTCGTTTTTAAGGACTCTACCTCCTTTTCGGATCTACTTAAACTCTTTTTCACAGCTTTGTATTCATTTTTCAAGTCCTTAAAGGCACTAAACAATTCATTATATGCATTTTGTAATTCATCAAAATCATTTTCATCATCACTTGAGGATGAGTCGGAATCACTAACCTCAAAGTCGGAAGATATATTGTCTTTTGCCAACAAGCAAATGTTAGCTTCTATTTCCAGATCACTTGACTCCGAAATCGAGTCACTATCATCGGTTCCTTCATAAGTTACTCTTAGTTTATCCCACATTTCTTGAGCACTCTTACAAACGGAGATCCTGTAAAACTTGTCAAGGGTTAAAGCAGATGAAATTATATTTCTAGCCCTAACATCATATTGGGCTTTCCTATTTTCTTCATCCGACCATCTAGAAAATTGTTTTGGTACTTCTACTCCATTTTCAAAAACTTTAGGAATAAAAGGACCGTTTAAAATAGCGTCCCAAACGCCTCTATCAACAGACTCTAAAAATATTTGCATACGTATCTTCCAAAAAGGATAATTTTGACCCGCAAAAAGTGGGGGTCTGTTGATAGACGCACCTTCGGCAAAAGTTTGATTTTGTCCGGCCATTTTCGAAAATTTGAATGACTATCAAAGCAAGCTCTGATACCACTTGTTAGAATCGCGCAGCGGAATGTTCGCGTGGTCGGACAAAAACCAAGAGGGGGGGGGGGTGAATTGGTTTCTTAATAAAAATTAGGTTTTCAAAATTTTCCCCAAATTTTACCGATTAAAAACTGTGTAAATGTAAATAGAGAAAGGGATAGAGTCTTACACAGGAAATTTATACTGGTTCGGATCAAAAGACCCTACGTCCAGTTGCTAATCACTCAAATAGAGGATTAACGCTGTCACTATAATCAAATTGTTACAATACAAATTACAATGGAAAAGATAAAGTTAAAGATAACACCTCTCTTGAAACCCACAAGAGATGAAGAACAGCTTTCCCCTGAGACGGCACAACACACAATCCACTAAGAACTCCACTTAGTGATTCTTATCGCTTCTAGCCCACACCAGGTTCCAAAAGCCCCTTTTTCTTGCAACAAACAGTTCTCTGGCACTACAACACTTAACTTTTGTATGAAAAAGGTTGTTCTTGCTTTCTAAGTGCCATAGAAGAGTTTAAGTAGAGAAATTAGGGTTTAGGATTTGGGGATTTTGAAACTAGGGTTCTTGGAAATAGGGTTTTCGAAAATAGGGTTGATTTGAAGTTTAAAATAAAAAATAGACTTAAATAATCGATTAAATGAAGTTATAATCGATTAAAACAGAGCCAAAATCAACAGAACTCAAAACCTCTCTGTTTTAATCGATTAAAAGGGGTTTTAATCGATTATCAGACCTGATAATCGATTATCTGTAGATTTAATCGATTAAAGCAGTGAGTTGATACAGAAAATGGTTTTTCTCACTGTTTTAATAGATTATTTCCCTATATAATCGATTAAAGCCGAGCCTAGATGATAAATTTGAGCTTTTTGAAGCTTCTAAGGTGCAGACTATGTACCGACTATCTTAAACTCTAATATTACATACTCAATCTAATTAAAATAGAGTTATTACAATACAAAACAAGTCTTCAACACACTAAGTCTTTGAGTTCTTGAATCATCATCAAAATCAACAATCTTCATGTTCATCAAGTGCAACATCAAGTCCTTGAATGTTAAACAATATGCTTTGAGCATCCGCTATCAAGATACCACATAGACTTCTTTGATTTGGATGTTTCCTACAAAACAAGAACATATTAATCATAGGTCCCCATAACTTTTGGGTCCTTGGGGTTAGAGACACACAAATCATTTAACTATTGGAACCCAAATATATTTTCCTTTAGGAACACCAAAATGTTTAATTTTACATCTATTTGAAGTATGACCATGTTTCATACAATAAAAACATGCTTTAGATGTAGCTTTTGAATATGATGCATTTCTAACAATAGATGCTCTAGTTCCTTTTTCAACTCATACTCTTCTATTTTTAATTTTAGGCATTTTCAAAGGAACATGATGATTTACTCTATTTTGAGCAATAACAACTTTATCCTTATTATTATTACTTAATTCCTTCTCGGCTTTATCAAGCAAATGATTAAGTATATCAATGTCATATTCATACTCTTTACAAGATGAACATGCCATATTCTTATCATCATTCTCATCTATACATACAATTTTCGTTTTTATGGTTTCCTTTTCCTCTAAACATGCAATTTTCGTTTTTAAGGACTCTACCTCATTTTCGGATATATTTAAACTCTTTTTCACAGCTTTGTATTCATTTTTCAAGTCCTTAAAGGCACTAAACAATTCATTATATGCATTTTGCAGTTCATCATAATTATTTTCATCATCACTTGAAGATGAGTCGGAATCACTTACCTCAAAGTCAGAAGAAATGATGTCATTTGCCAATAAGCAAATATTTGCTTCAACTTCCACATTGCTTGACCCCAAACTTGAGTCACTATCATCGGTTCCTTCATAGGTTACTCTTAGTTTTTCCCACATCTCATGAGCACTCTTACAAATGGATATTCTGTAAAACTCATCAAGGGTTAAAGCAGATGAAATTATATTTCTAGCCCTAACATCATATTGGGCTTTCCTATTTTCTTCATCCGACCATCTAGAAAATTGTTTTGGTACTTCTACTCCATTTTCAAAAACTTTAGGAATAAAAGGATCGTTTAAAATTGCATCCCAAACACCTCTATCCACAGACTCTAAAAAGATTTGCATTCTAAGTTTCCAGAAAGGATAATTTTGACCCGCAAAAAGTGGGGGTCTGTTCATAGTGTTAGAATCGTGCAGCAGAATGTTCGCGTGGTCGGACAAAAACCAAGAGGGGGGGTGAATTGGTTTCTTAACAAAAATTAGGTTTTCAAAATTTTCCCCAAATTTTACCGAGTGTAAACGTAAATAAGATAGAGATAGAGTCTTACACAGGAGATTTATACTGGTTCGTATCAAAAGACCCTACGTCTAGTTGCTAATCACTCAAACAGAGGATTAACGCTGTCACTATAATCAAAGTTGTTACAAATAGATAAAAATTGAAAATACAAAGTAAAGAAAACACCTCTCTTGAAACCCACAAGAGATGAAGAACAACTTTCCCCAGAGACGGCACAACACACAATCCACTAAGAACTCCACTTAGTGATTCTTATCGCTTCTAGCCCACACCAGGTTCCAAAAAGCCCCTTTTTCCTCCAACAAACAATTCTCTGGAACTCACAACACTTAACTTTTGTTTGAAAAAGGTTGTTCATTTTTTCTGAGTGCCATAGAGAAGCTTAAGTAGAGAAATTAGGGTTTGGGAATTGGGATTTTCGGAACTAGGAGTCTTGGGATTAGGGTTTTCGAAAATAGGTTTAATTTGAAGTTAAAAATCAAAATCTGACTGAAATAATCGATTAAATGAAGTGTTAATCGATTATTACAGAGCCAAAATCAATAGAACCCCAAAACTCTCTGTTTTAATCGATTAAAAGCCCTGTTAATCGATTAACAGGCCTGTTAATCGATTAACAGGTGTGTTAATCAATTATTACAGTGAACAGATACAGAAAATGGTTTTTCTCACTGTAATAATCGATTATCTGACCATTTAATCGATTAAAGCTGAGGCAAACTGATAAATGTGAGTTTTTGAAGCTTTTAAAGTACAGACTATGTACCGGCTATCTTAAACTCTAATATTACAGACTCAAACTAACCAAAACAGAGTTATTACACTATAAAACAAGTCTTCAACTCTCTAAGTCTTGTGTTCTTGAATCATCATCAAAATCAACAAGCTTCATGTCCATGTAAGTTCAACATCAAGTCCTTGAATGTTCAACAATCTCCCCCTTTTTGATGATGATCAAAATTTTCTTTTAAAGCCTTGTAATAACCTGTTTTATCTGTCATACTAACAAACACATTAAACATACCAGATAATATTTAAAATCAATCATAGTAGGCTTTAAATATTTCTCCCCCTATTTTGATTATAATCAAAAAGAATTCTTCTATAACAATCATAAGAGCTCCCCCTCAAAATATGCATAACTTGGAGATAACTCCCCCTCAATCAAAGCATTAAAAGAACACCACATTTTATTTCAAAAATGAAAATACATTACAAAAAAAAAACAAATTTAAAATTCTTCACTATCATCACTATGAAAGTGTGCATCAAATCTATTTTCTAAATGGCACACTTTATCATCTACATCAGATATACGGAGAATTATTTCCTCATGCCGTACTCCAGAAAGAGTGAAGAATGCCTGCATCCTCTGATTCATCAGATAACATGTCTTCCATAGATTGTCGGGTTTCATGATGAGCAGAGGAAGTTCCAACACTTTGGATTTGATCAGAGGGAAACTCAGCAGCAGGAGGCATATCTTCATCAGAATCTTTATTATCGTCACCTTCGTTTGGAATGTCATCCTTGTGAACATAAATATCGTTGACACGCACCATTTGGAGTTGGATTAATGTGGTTTCCAACATGCGATTTAAGTTATTCATTCGTACTGTTTGTTCACCTTCGATATTTACTCCTTTGTATTCAAGAATGCGAGAGACAAGGAGGGCATATGGAATTTTGAAGGTGGGATGGCGTTTGGCTTTTAACATAGTCATGGTGACAAGAACGCCCCAATCTAAAGGCTCATTATTCATTATGGCATGAATAATACGAAGATCAATTGAAGAACATTGAGCATGATTCGTAGCCCAGGGACGTAGGATCCAGACAAGCAGATGTAAAATCATGCGTTCTTCCTTCTTCAAAGGTCCAGCTAGAAGGAGATGCCAAATCTCCATGGAGGGGTTTCGCAGAAAAGAACGGTACGCCATGATCCTGTCAAAATCATCTAACTCACCATACACGTTAATAGCATCTTATCTAATAGGAAAGTGGGCAACGTTTTCCCAAATATCATCATCAAGAATAATTGTGACCCCCTTTACTCGAGAGGTAGCAATTTGATCTCTAAATTTGAACCTAGAGTAAAATACCCTAACTAAGTCAGGATAATACGTACCTTGCATTTGGATGAAAGGGTGAACTCCTTGAATTTCAAGGAGATTAGGAAAGTTGAATCCCCTATTGATGAACTGATCACCAATAAGGAACTTAGGAGAAATAATATCACGTTCCTTCCAATAAGACAAAAATTCTTGTCGTCCTTCTGCATCAGAGATCCATCCTTCTACAAAATTAGGATGGGGATGAGATGAGGGTGCAAATCTTCTTCTGGTGGGAATTTTAGCACGAGAAGATGAGGCCATTGTAGGATTAGAAGAGTAACAAGAAGATTTAGGAGGACAAGTTAAGTGAGAAGAAGGCAAGATTGATAGAATGAGGCAAGAAAGCTTGATTTCAAGAGATAGAAGTGAGTAGAAGTGAAATGGAGGTCCCTATTTATAGCCAAGCATCTCCAACGGTCATATGAAAGTGAATAAGGGTCAAAAGAGCCGTTGGCAACGGCTAGGAATCCAAACTTGCCAAGTTTAATCGATTAAATCTTGAATTAATCGATTAAACTAGTACCAGACCCATTCAATCGATTAATTCAAGTTGTTAATCGATTAACACTGAGTTTAATCGATTAATGGACGAGTTAATCGATTAATCCAGAGAGAAATGTCATGTTTTGGGTGTTTTGGATGCAAATAATCGATTATAACTCCAAATAATTGATTATTCCAGAGAGTTCATCAAATTTTTGAGGTTTATACACATGATAATCTATTAACATCCTACATAATGAAATATAACATTACAACCATCCAAAAACTATCTAATTAAGCAGAATTTAAGCTATTTCTAATATCCCTAAGTCTCTTCTAAGATCATAGAATCTATCCTTGGGTAGAGGCTTAGTAAAAATATCTGCTAATTGGTGCTTTGTATCAACATACTCAATTTTACAGTTTCCTTTGCTTATATGATCTCTCAAAAAAAGATGTCTAATTTTTATATGTTTAGTCCTAGAGTGTATTACTAGATTCTTAGTAAGATTTATTGCACTCGTATTATCACACATTAAAGGTATGTCATTTAGAAATATACTATAATCTTCTAGCTATTGTTTCATCCACAAAATTTGAGCAAAACAATTACCAGCTGCAATATATTCAGCTTCAGTGGTGGATAAAGCAACACATGTCTGTTTCTTAGAATGCCAAGATACTAAAGATGAACCTAACAAATGACATGTCCCACTATTACTCTTTCTATCAATTTTGCATCCACCATAATCAACATCAAAATATCCTATCAAACTAGTACAAGCATCAGATGGATACCATAAACCAAAACCAGTAGTTCCTTTTAAGTATTTTAAAATGCGTTTTACTGCAGTTAAGTGAGATTCTTTTGGACAAGCCTGAAATCTAGCACACACACAGACAGAATGCATAATATCAGGTCTACTTGCAGTTAAGTATAACAGTGAACCTATCATACCTCTATACATAGATTGATTAATTTTCAAACCTGATTCATCCTTGTGTAAATAGCATGAAGTTCCCATGGGTGTGTTAGCTTCCTTTGAGGTGTCCATTCTAAACTTTTTAAGTATCTCTTTGCAGTATTTTGTTTGAGAGACAAAGATACCATGTTTAAGTTGCTTGATTTTAAGTCCAAGGAAGAATGTTAATTCCCCCATCATAGACATTTCAAACTCTCCCTGCATTATCTTAGCAAATTCTACACACAAAGAATTATCAGTTGATCCAAAAATAATATCATCAACATATACCTGGACCAATAAGATATGTTCTTTTACTTTCTTTATAAACAGAGTAGAATCAATTTTTCCTCTAGAAAAATCATTTGAAGTTAGGAAACTACTTAGCCTTTCATACCAAGACCTAGGAGCTTGTTTCAACCCATATAATGCTTTCTTTAATTTAAAAATATGATTAGGATAACTAAAATCTTCAAATCCAGGGAGTTGCTCCACATAAACTTCTTCTTTAATAAAACCATTCAAAAATGAACTTTTAACATCCATTTGATATAATTTAAATTTCATCAGAGATGCATAAGCAAGAAGTAGGCGTATAACCTCTAACCTGGCAATAGGAGCATAAGTTTCATCATAGTCAATACCTTCCTCCTGACAATAGCCTTTGGCAACAAGTCAGGCTTTATTCTTTGTTATGTTTCCATCTTCATCAAGTTTATTTCTAAATACCCATTTAGTTCCAATTACTTGATGTGATTCTTCTCTTGGGATTAATTCCCAGACTTGATTCCTTTCAAATTGGTTAAGTTCCTCTTGCATAGCTATGCACCATTGGTCATCTTTAAGTGCTTCCTCAACATTTTTGGGTTCTATCTGTGACACAAAAGTTACAGACATGCAGAAGTTAGTCATATTTCTAGTTCTTACCCCTTTTGAGATATCACCAATGATATTGTCCATTGAGAGTCCTCTTCGTGATTGTCATTCTTTTGCTAATTCAGGTGTTTGAGAAGGCTCATTTTCTTCCAAATATAATTCATCAAGAGTCTCTCTTATATACTCATCATCACCTGCAAGTTCTTTATTTGACTCAAGAGGATTTCCCCCAAGGTCTACAATTTCATCAAAAGTAACATGAATAGATTCTTCAATATTTAAGGTTCTTCTATTAAACACCCTATAAGCCTTGCTAGTTAATGAATAACCTAAGAAAATGCCCTCATCGGCTTTTGAGTCAAATTTTCCTAAGTTGTCCTTTCCATTATTTAACACAAAGCACTTACATCCAAAAATTTTCAAATGAGCAACATTAGGCTTTCTACCATTTAACAATTCATAGGGAGTTGATTTTATAATTGACCTAATGAGCATTCTATTCAAAACATAACAAGCAGTACTAACCGCATCAGCCCAAAAATATTTAGGAACATTAGATTCATTTAACATTGTTCTAGCAAGTTCCTCTCATAACCTATTTTTCCTTTCAACTACACCATTTTCTTGGGGAGTCCTAGGAGCAGAAAAGTTATGTAATATTCCATTTTCTTCACAATAACTTTCAAACTTTTCATTTTGAAACTCACCACCATGGTCACTTCTTAAAACTTTAATTCTTAAGTCTTTCTCATTTTGAATTTGTTTTGCAAATTTTCTAAAGACTTTAAAGGCTTCACTTTTCATAGTTAGGAAAAATGTCCAAGTATATCTAGAGTAATCATCAACAATCACAAGACCATAATAATTTCCACCAAAGCTTTTTATCCTAGAAGGTTCAAATAAATCTAAATGTAATAATTCTAGGGGTTTTGAAGTGGAAATAACATTCTTTGATTTAAATGATGATTTTACTTGTTTACCTTTTTGACATTCATCACACAATCTATCTTTTTCAAATTTTAACTTAGGCAAACCAATAACTAAGTCTTTTGAAATCAATTTGTTCAAATGATGCATATTTATATGAGCCACTCTCTTATGCCATAACCAAGGGTTCTCTTCCTTAGCAACTAAACATGTTATGCTAGAATCATGTAAACAATCCAAATCAATCAAGTATATGTTGTTATGCCTAATGCCTTTTAATTCTACATTTTCGGAATCTATCAAATGTATGGTGCATGTCGCCGCCGTAAAAGAGGCGGTCGGAGCGACGCGATGGTTCCGACTTTCCATTTTTCGCGTTTTTATTGGTGTGGTTACAACGCCTTTAGGGCTGAACCTAGGGGCGAGGTTTTCGAAAAGGCGTTCTTGGATTGTCCGATAACCGGGCTAAACCAAGAACTAGTTTTTGAAGGGTTCTTCTGGAGTCGCCACCGACGTTTTTATCGAAATTATCGGAAAAGGGGTTAAAAGGCGTTGGTTTTTGAAAAACCAACTTTTGTCATTAGAACCAGAGATGGGTAAGGGAGTTAGTTACGAGTAAGGGAAGTGTTAGTTCCCTTACGACGCCCCTTTCGGGTTCCCTATTGTAGACCCCAAATCTTGCCCGGCCTCCAAATAAGAGTAAAAGACTTCCTATTCGAAGATGGACAAAGCCTAACAAGCTACTAGGAGAGACTATTAGGCCCCATGCTAGGATAGGAGGGATTTTCGGCACGAAATAAGGTTTCTCGCCTTTTAGGGGACGAGACCGCCGTCTCGAAATCGAGACCGCCATCTTGCCTCATGTAAATGGCGAGACCGCCGTCTCGTTTGGCGAGACGGTGGTCTTGCCACCTGCGAAGTCGAGACGGCGGTCTCATTTGGCGAGACGACGGTCTCGTTTGACGAGACGGTGGTCTCGACCCTGTCAGACGAGACGGCGGTCTCGACCTGTTAGGCGCGAAAAACTATAAATAGGGGCCTCCATTCCCTCATTTCCACACAATTTCTCCTCCTTCTCTCTAGAATTTCTCTCTCTAGAACCCCTCCGAAGCATTTCCGGTGTTTCTAAGCGTCTCTAAGAGTATTTTTGAGCGTTTCGAGAGGTTTACGAAGCTGTGTAGAGTGAAGGGCTGCCAAAAAGCACCCAAGTTATCAAAAAAATTAAATAGAAAAGCTTGCCTCGGAGGTTTCTACACTCTCTCTCTACTTTACTGCTTTAATCTTCATTATGCAATAGAAGCTAGGGCCATGTAGTCATAATTTTAATTCCACAAATAAAAGGGCAAAAGCGTAATTTTCACCAGTTTAAATATTTTTAAATAGCTGGCCAATCATAGGGAACCCGAAAGGGGCGTCGTAAAGGAACTAATACTTCCTTTACACGTAACTAACTCCCTTACCCAACTCTGGTTCTAATGACCAAAGTTGGTTTTTCGAAAACCAACGCCTTTTAATCCCGTTTCCGATGTTTCCGGTAAAAACATCGATGGCGACTCCACAGAACCTTTCAAAACTAGCTTTTGGATTAGCCCGGTTATCGGACAATCCAAGAGCGCCTTTTCAAAAACCTCACCCTTAGGTTCAGCCCGGTTATCGGACAATCTAAAGGCGTTGTAACCACCAACAAAAAACGCGAAAATTGGAAAGTCCAAAAGACCATCGCATCGCTCCCGACCGCCTCTTTTTGACGGCGGCGACAAATGGCGACTCCGTTGGGGAAGCCTTGAGAGTTGATCCCATTTAGTGATGGGCCGACTTAAAAAATAAATAAACCAATAAAATAACGCTTTTGCCCTTACCTTGTATTATAACATGTTTTACGGTTTGGCTTTAAATAACTATTGCTTGTTTATACTTACGCAATTGTGTGAAATACAAACTGTACGCAAACCCTTGCACACAACAGTTCCCTCTATACCCGGGGGCAAGTGAGAAATCCATAGGGAGTGGGTGGCAGGTACGGTTCGCTGTAGTGATGGCCTTGTGCCCACTGGTGTGATCGGAAACCACCACTCAAGGTGATAACCTTCCTCTTTTGGCAATAAGACTGACTATGGCCTTAGTGCTAAGCATGGTCGGAAGGCTGGAGAGTGGGGACCCTATAATGGGGGCACCTTGGGGGCCTTAGCCTGGTGAGAACAGTTAGAACCTACCCTCGCCAATGCACTTTTCTGCAGGAAAACCCTACCTCGTGATAAAAATGAATTCTCGCCTATTCGGGGATGATCGAATTGTGTGTGCATATGTTTGTTGCATTTGTCTGTTGCATAGCATAACCAAACAACAGAAGAAAAATCACAAAAAATATTTTTACAATAAACACCCTTATCTCGGACAGTCTGCCTTTTAGCTAGCCTGGTTTCAGGTTCTTTGTAAGCTAAGTAGCCACGCAGTTCCGACAAAAGAGATAAGGGACACTAACTATTCTTTCACATAAAGCCACATTTTATCTCGGACAGTCTGCCTTTTAGCTAGCCTGGTTTCAGGTTCTTTGTAAGCTAAGTAGCCACGCAGTTTCGACAGAAGAGATAAAAGGCTATAAAATAAACAAATAAAAATAAAATCTGTTTCCAAAACAATAAATGGGACCTGAGTCATAAACATCCCAAACCATTCATATAGGTAGTTTATTTTTTCGAAAGAATACGTATCATACAAAACATGATAAACAGAAAATAAACACTCACATTCATTCAAATAAGCATCATTTTCATAAAACATGCATTTTGGTTTTAGAAAATGGAGGGGACTAGTAGACAGTTGAAGAAGGTGGATATTCCCCGATATCATACTGAGAAGTTAGAACGGCTTTGCGCGGTAATGCCACCGGAGGTCCGCGCCGACTTTGAAAAATCCTACGGACGGATTCTCGACCTGCTAAAGATCTGTGTCGATCAGGTGTTCCTCAGGGTATTAATCCATTTCTGGAACTCCAGTCTGCGGTGCTTCGAATTTCCGCAGTTCGACCTGGTGCCCACCTTAGAGGAGTATGAGACTATGTTGAGATGGCCCAAATCAGCCGGGGTCCATATCCGCCACGAGGCATACACTCCCACAGCACCAGTCGCTGCCCTCATTCAACTACCTTTCCGGCAGAGTACCCTGATAGGAAAAGGGAACACCAGGGGTTGGAATGTATCAATGTTAGAAGACCACCTGTCCTACTTGGCTGAAAGGGCAGAGTGGGTCGCCTTCAACAAAACCCTGGCCTTAATCATTTTTGGAACGATCTTGTTCCCCTTTCACCTCGACACAGTAGATCAAGCCATCTTGGACGCCTTCTTCACCTGGGATGTAAACTCAAAGAGTCCCCTGCCTGCAATCCTTGCCGACACCTTGCTCTTGGTGGATTTTTGCCACCAAAAGCAGGGAAAAACACTTCGTTGCTGCTCTTCATTACTGTTTGTGTGGAGCGTCACGCACCTATACGCCTCTAGACACATGGGGATGTTCCCCGACCCTTTAAAAAGCTTCTCCAAAATCCCTCTCCAGCGACGCTTAACTTCAGAATGGAGGGACGAGTTGGAACGAAAGGACGCCAACAGTGTGTCCTGGGTCTGCCCTTGGTTCCGACCTGGCCCAATTCTCATCAGATGTGGAGACTACCCGAACGTACCCTTGATAGGACTCAGGGGTTCCATAGCCTATTCACCTAGAGTAGCTATGAGACAGCTCATGAGGACCCAAACTACCATTTCTCGGGGGGAACTCGGAGGACTGTGTTTCTTCGGAGACCCATGCACAATCGCCAACTCACTAGCTGTGAGAAAAGCATGGGAGAAACCAGTCTACATGGGAGACAGAGAGCTAGGAAAGGCTCGGGTGACTGTCACCAGTGACTACGAGGCATGGAGGAAAAGAAGAGGGATGGCTCAACCATCCACCACACCCATTACGAGCGCCAATAATGAAGAACTGCAGGCTCAAATTGATGCCTTGACCCAGAGGATGGAAATCATGGGAGCCCAGATGAGGGCCCTTGAGGAAAGAGAGCAAGCATCCATCCTCACAATTGACGGTCTGCAAAGGCAAGGCAAGAAAAAGGATCATGAAATAGAGTGCCTCAAGGATCAATGTGCTAACTCCAATGAGCAAGCTATCCGAGCATCCAAAACTGCTAGAGCCAGTTCAGATAGCCAACACCAAGAAATAACCGCCAAGTCAGCACGCCTTGAGGCCAAATCAGCAAAACAAGCTCGAACGATCAAGGAGTTATCGCAAGAGCTCACCGAGACTCGGTTAGACATACGCCAAGAGCGAGAGGCCAACCGGAGACTCAACAGAAGTCTCGTTGAGCTACGCTGCAAAGAAAAAGACGGGCTAGCTCAGTACGGCCAACTACTACAAGAGAAAGACCGAGCCGTCGCGAAGCTCGATGAACTACAAGCCTTGGTCGTTCATCAAGAGGCGAAGATCAAAGAGGCTCAGAAGTACAGTGAAGACATGAGCCAGGCGGTCCGAAAACAAAGCGAAGCACTTGCTCGTCACGTCCGGGAAGCCAAAAGAGAACTACAGAGAGATCAAGACCCTCCTGTGGGTTTCTTTAAAGTTTTCCGCTTTTGCCAAAAG
Organism: Sphenostylis stenocarpa; assembly: GCA_963425845.1. Classification (NCBI taxonomy): domain Eukaryota; kingdom Viridiplantae; phylum Streptophyta; class Magnoliopsida; order Fabales; family Fabaceae; genus Sphenostylis; species Sphenostylis stenocarpa. The sequence continues at coordinate 37,069,106 of OY731404.1, forward strand.
TTGCTTCGTAGTGTGGAATAGGGGAATGTACACCTTCTATTGAATAAATAAAATCTTTTTTTCAACGACTGTCTACTTGCATGCATAAACATTCATTTGCATATTTAATTTCCCCTCCTTCACGCTTAATAAATAAAAATAATAAAAAGGAAGGATTAACTAACACGTCTTCCAAATCAGAAGAATGGAGAGAAAGCCGCTCCTAATAAAGCTTACCCCAATGGTCGACTCGCCGCAAAAGGAAAATAAGCCTCGGCCATTGGTCCTAAGAATAAGGAGGAGGGGACAAGGACTCCAGTGTGACTATTTATGCCACGTCCTTTCCCCTACGAATCAAATAAAGTTGTACTGTGGAGATATGGAGAATCTCCACCAATAAAAGAAGAAATAACAAATATAGCCGGCATTGGGGGCATGACTAGAAGTGGAAGAGTCTACTCCCCCAAGGACACCCAGGAAGATGTCCTCAAAAATAAAGGAAAAAATAAAAAGACCGAAGAAGAAAAAGAAAATAAGGAATCCAAAGAGGAGACAGAGGAATTACTCCAGTTTATAAGGCAAAGCGAGTATTCCATTATAGACCAGCTCAATCGCACACCTGCAAAGATAACATTGTTATCTCTGATAATGAGCTCGGAACTGCATAGAAACGCCCTGCTGAAGGTCTTGAGCGAGGCGCATGTACCTCATACCATATCCCAAGAAAAGGTTGAGAGGATCGTCAGTCACATTACGGCAAGCGATCACCTCACCTTCACAGAGGAAGAACTCCCCCTCGAGGGGTCAAACCACAACAAGCCCTTGCATATCTCAGTTAAATGCAAGGAGTACCTCATTGCCAAAGTTCTTGTGGATAACGGGTCATCCTTGAACGTGATGCCCAAGTTCACACTGGACAAGTTGAATATCCAAGGAACCCGTATGCGCCCAAGCAGCACCATCGTTCAAGCCTTCGACGGATCCAAACGAGAAGTAGTGGGAGAAGTTAAATTGCCAATTCAAGTTGGACCCACTATCTTCAAAGTCGATTTCCATGTAATGGATATTACTCCAACATATAGCTGTCTCCTCGACAGGCCTTGGATTCATGACGCCAAGGCAGTACCTTCAACGCTCCACCAGAAAGTCAAGTTCATAGTGGACGGCAAATTGGTCACGGTCCAAGCAGAGGATGATATCCCGATCAGTGGACCATCCACCCAGCCTTATGTGGATGCGGCTGAAGAGGCCCTTGAAACATCTTTTCAAGCGCTTGAAATTGCCAGCATAGAGTGACTTCCCAAAGACACAAAGGTAGCCCGCATGATGTTGAAGCATGGTTACCATCCTGGCCAAGGACTGGGGGCAGATTCCCAAGGCATGAGGGAACCCCCAGAATTCAAAGATAATCCTTGCAAGTATGGCCTAGGATATGACCCTACTAAGGGTCGGACGGAAAGAAGAAAAGGGAAGTCTCCCCTCCGCACACTCAAGCAAAATTTCCGAAGTGGAGGGGTGCAAGTGTCAAGAGCCACCTTAGTCATTAGGAGAACTTTTTCTTCGTTTAAGGGATGTAAACCCCATGATTGTTAGAGATTATCCCCCGGGGCTAGCCCGACCCCCGAGCATTTTAGGGCACATATTCCCTTATTAATTAATAAAGAATGATTCTTACAATCTACTTCTCTTCTCTCTATTTTTTACTAGACCTCATGAATAACCCTGTCTAAGTAAACAAAAAAAGAAGAATAAAAAGCGCATTCAAATAATCAACATTTAACATTGCCATTATCATCAAGCTAGTTGATTAGAAGCACATAAAAATAAGACTTCGCCTCATCCATAAAGAAAGTCATGCTTCGCCAATATTGTGAATAAAAATAAATAAAAAAAAAAGAGAGAGAAAAGCCCAGAGAAGCCAAAGGCCAAAGAAAAGGGCAAATAACCCGGTAGAAAATCCACTAAGGGGGCTACACAAAAGATAGGGTCGACCCGGTAGGATACCCGAACGACAATAAAGGGTAGCCTAGGCAAAAGTTAGGGTTACAAAATAAGGTCCGCTAGGATTCTCCAAAAATTACAAAAAGAAGGAACCTAGACAAAAGATAGGGCCAAAACACAGTATCCTAGTTCGAAAACCCAAAGGGCGATCTAGGGAAATCAGCTAGCCATTAAAAGCAATGGAAATAAAACTAAAAGGCGCAAATACAAAAAAGGGAAAAATGTTTGCTTAGACGAAGCCTAAACACCTAAGCCCAACCCTAAGTCAGCCATGCTTACAAAAACCACTTTCTAAATAAAAATCAACCTTCTAAAACACAAACCATTGATTTTTACCTCTTTACTTCTTTTCTCTTGACCCTCGGAACAATATTCTAATAATTAATTTGGGAATATGGAGGCATATAATCAACAAGAGGATTGAAATCCCTAAAGTGAGGAAAAATGGGCACTACATGACAAAGAGTGCTCCACAAAAGAAAAAGAAGAAAGAAAAGAGGAAAAACGAAATGACTCTTCGGTCACGAGAAGTCCGGCATGGTACAACACGTACGAAAGCACAGATCAGAGGGTACTCGGCACTACAAGACACGTCGGTTAAATCCTTCTGAAAATATAAACAAAGTAGGCATTATAGGACATCAAACATGAAAACATTGCATGCATAAAATGTTTTTGAACCAGGTCCTATTTTTTCTTCAAAAAAAAAAAAAAAAACCCATGAAATTCGAGACCGCCGTCTCGGTCCACCAGCAAGATGAGAACGCCGTCTCGACCAACGAGACCGCCGTCTCGACGTAGGCAAAAACGAGACCGCCGTCTCGATGATCCAAACCGCCGTGTCGACTTGTAGGAGACTCGAGACCGCCGTCTCGTCTTCCCAGACAGCGGTCCCGAATTCGAAAAATTCCCTATATATAGAAGGCGCGCTTGGGGGGTTCCTCACAACTCTCCTTGCCTCCAGAACTTCCATTTCTCAGATTTTACACTTCCCAAATACTTCCTGGCCAACATGTTCGGTAGAAGCGCCTCGAGAAAGAGAAGGAGCACTGCTGGTGCCAGCAGTTCTGCAGCACCGCCACCCCAGGACCCCTCACAGCTGTCACCACAGCACCAGGCCCGCCTCGAGAACATCCAGACTTATCCTTGGCACCCGATGCTAAGGCTCGACTTCAGCATCCTAGCTGAATTTGGGTGGGAGGACGATGTCTGGACCCACATAGACAGCATCGGGTGGGGCTTTCTGCTGCAACCCCCACCCACACATGTGTACCCGTAGGCGGTACTCGAGTTCCTGGCCTCCGTTTCCTACGCTGAGGTCCCCTCCATGGTCCCGGGCCTGCAGCCCCACCAAGATGGTAACCTATTTTATGGGTGGGGAATACCGGACTACCACCCTCGACGAATTCAATGTGGGCATTGGATTCGTCCGGCCCGAGGACATACTGACTCGGGGATACCGCGAGGCCATCTGCTCTCAGCCTGCCAACCTCACCGCCTCCGAAATGTGGCACGAGCTCACAGGGGCAACCACGCTGCCCACACTGATGAGGGGCTCCTCGCTTCCCCCAGCACTCCGCATCTGCCACAAGCTGCTGGCGGGGACCATCCATGGGAGGAAAGAGAGTCAGGGTAAGATAACTCTCCCTGACCTCTTTATACTTTACTGCATGAGCCAGAGGCGGCGCTGCAACCCTGGCTATTTCTTCCTGAGGGCCCTCAAGGACTTCGGGAACAGGTCAACGGGGGCCGTCCTCATGGCTCCTCTTATCACTCCCCTGGCAGAAAGATGGGGGTGCCCCGACCGGGAAGAGATGGCCTCCAACTTACGACCCGAATCCATCAACGGGTCAGTCATGGTCAGCATGGAAATGCTGATCCGCCGTGGGACCGAGTTAGCCCTTCATCCTTCGCTGGATTTCGCACTAGACCTCCAGGGGCTCGTGGCAATGCAAGATATCCCCACACCTCCCGAATTCCAGCAGCAGCAGCAACAACAACAACAACCACCACCGTACATGGACAATTTCGCCGGCATGAACCGCAACATGAGCGATTTGCGCCGGCAGCTCGACCAGATGACGGTGCGGCAAGAAGCCTACCACACTTGGCAGGAGGAGATGTATCAGCATCAGCAGGTGATGCGGCAGGAATGGACAACATTCCAACAAGAATACCGCGATGAAGTCCGAGAGCAAGCGGACTTCCGATATCACCTCTACCAGCAATTCGCTCTCGGATCGTCTCCAGATGATAGCCCTTAGGGATTGTACTTGCCAAAATAAAACGTGGTTGTAATAAAAACCCCTTATAAATAAAATTTTGTTTCATGCATCTTTTTGCCACCTTTTGCAAAAGCCAGCGTAATAAAAATAGACTAAAAGAAAAAAGGCATACGCTCAATAAGAAAAGCCAAAATCCAAAATCGCGAGAAAAAAGAGATAGAACCGCGAGGAAAAGGCTGGATTAAAGACAAGCCACTCACCTTGATCAACAAAACTTCGACTACCAAGTAGAAGTCGAACAAAAACAAAGATAACCCGACCAATCGGCAAGAGTCGGATGATCACCACAAGGGTCAAAGACAAAGAATCCCCAGCAACCAACAAAGTTGGATGAAACACAAAATCCCCGGCACAACCCGGATGACCATTCAAAGAGGTCCAAATACATCTACCAACACAGAAATCACTCCCCAAGGAGGCGGCGCATGAGCCACTCGAGCAGTAAGCCGCCACCACCACCAGTCCTGCGCAATGGACTGTACCAGCCTGATAGAGGGTTTATACCTATCAATCTGCGCATGCATGCGCCTGATCTGCGCTCGAGCCGGATCAGTAAGTCGCACTACCACCCTGATGGGGGGTTCATACCCATCCAGTCCCACACAACAGACTGCAACTACCACCCTGATGGGGGGTTCATACCCATCCAGTCCCACACAACGGACTGCAACTACCAGCCCGATGGGGGGTTCATACCCATCCAGTCCCACACAATGGACTACAACTACCAGCCTGATGGGGGGTTTATACCCATCAACCGAAGGATCGGCTACCGTTAGAAGGAGTATCCTGAGGTTCTACCACATTTTAACCAAAGGGATCGGCTACGTCAGAAGTAATATCCTAGAGGTGCACAACACAACATTTTCCCCAGAAGATCAACCGCCGCAAGACAGAGCATCTGAAGGGTGACCGGGCAAGTGGGTCAACTCCTTTACCTTCCTGTCAATCTGTCTAGCACAACAGGCCAACAACTGACTAGTCAGGTAAAGGGGGGGCAGCTGTAGACCCCAAATCTTGCCCGACCTCCAAATAAGAGTAAAAGACTTCCTATTCGAAGATGGACGAAGCCTAACAAGCCACTAGGAGAGACTATTAGGCCCCATGCTAGGATAGGAGGGATTTTCGGCACGAAATAAGGTTTCTCGCCTTTTAGGGGACGAGACCGCCGTCTCGCCTCATGTAAGTGGCGAGACCGCCGTCTCGTTTGGCGAGACGGCGGTCTCGCCACCTATGAAGTCGAGACGGCGGTCTCGTTTGGCGAGACGGCGGTCTCGTTTGACGAGACGGTGGTCTTGACCCTGTCAGACGAGACGGCGGTCTCGACCTGTCAGGCGTGAAAAACTATAAATAGGGGCCTCCATTCCCTCATTTCCACACAGTTTCTCCTCCTTCTCTCTAGAATTTCTCTCTCTAGAACCCCTCCGAAGCATTTCCGGAGTTTCTGAGCGTATCTAAGAGTATTTTTGAGCGTTTCGAGAGGTTTACGAAGCTGTGTAGAGTGAAGGGCTGCCAAAAAGCACCCAAGTTATCAAAAAAATCAAATAGAAAAGCTTGCCTTGGAGGTTTCTACACTCTCTCTCTACTTTACTGCTTTAATCTTCATTATGCAATAGAAGCTAGGGCCATGTAGTCATAATTTTAATTCCGCAAATAAAAGGGCAAAAGCGTAATTTTCACCAGTTTAAATATTTTTAAATAGCTGGCCTATCATAGGGAACCCGAAAGGGGCGTTGTAAAGGAACTAATACTTCCTTTACACATAACTAACTCCCTTACCCAACTCTGGTTCTAATGACCAAAGTTGGTTTTTCAAAAACCAATGCCTTTTAATCCCGTTTATGATGTTTCCGGTAAAAACATCGGTGGGGACTCCACAGAACCTTTCAAAACTAGCTTTTGGATTAGCCCGGTTATCGGACAATCCAAGAGCACCTTTTCGATAACCTCGCCCTTAGGTTCAGCCCGGTTATCGGACAATCTAAAGGCATTGTAACCACCAACAAAAAACGCGAAAATTGGAAAGTCGAAAAGACCATCGCGTCGCTCCCGACCGCCTCTTCTTGACGGCGGCGACACCTATGATGGGCTAGCTACTTTGGATAAATAAATAAACCGGTGAAAAATACGCTTTTACCCTTTATTTTGCGGAATTTTAAAATTATGACTACATGGCCCTAGTTTCTATTGCATAATTAAAATTAAAGTGGTAAAGTAGAGAGAGAGAGTAGGAACCTCCGAAGCGAGCTTTCTATTAATTTTTTGCAAAAATAGGGTGCTTTTTGGCAGCCCTTCACTCTTTTACAGCGCCGGAATCTCTCAAAAACACTCTAAAACACTCTAGAAAACTCTCAGAAACTCCGGAAATGCTTCGGAGGGTTTCTAGAAAGAGAATTTGATGAAAAGTCTAGCGAGAGAATGGAAGAACTTTGGGAAATGAGGGGAATGGCGCTCCTATTTATAGGGATTCACGCCTGTCAGGTCGAGACGGTCGTCTCGCCAATCGAGACGGTCGTCTCACCTTGCAGGAATGGCGAGACGGCCGTCTCGCCAAACGAGACGGTGGTCTTGCCATCCGCGCAGTGCGAGACGGCGGTCTCGACCTTAAAAGGCAAAAATCCTTATTTTTGAGCCAAAAATCCCTCCTATCCTAGTATGGGGCCTAATAGTCTCTCCTAGTGGCTTCTTTGGCTTCATCCATCTTCGAATAGAAGGTCTTTTGGTCTTTATTACAAGGCCGGGCAAGATTAGGGGTCTACAGCTGCCCCCCCTTTACTGACCAGTCGACTGTTGACCTATTGTGCCAAGAAGAACGACTGGAAGGTAAAGGAGTTGACCCTCTTGCCCGGTTGCCCTTCGGATGTTCCATCTTGCGGCAGTTGATCTTTTGGGAAAATTTGTGTCGTGTACCTCCAGGATACTCCTTCTGACGGTAGTCGATCCTTCGGTTGATGGGTATAAACCCCCCATCAGGCTGGTAGTTGCAGTCCACTATGTGTTGGACTGGATGGGTATGAACCCCCCATCAGGCTGGTACAGTCCGTTGTGTAGGACTGGTGGTGGTGGCGTCTTACTGCTCAGGTGGCTCATGCGCTGGAGTGTTGAGATATGTTTCTCTTGTCTTTTTGTCTTTTGAGAGTGGCCGTTCGGTCTGTGTCGGGGATTTTGTTGGTGTTCGTCCATCTTGTTGGTTACTGGGGATTCTTTTTTATCCTTTGGTAGTGGTCATCCGACTTTGCTGGTTGTCAGGGATTTTTTATGAGTACCTCTTAGGTAGGCACAAATCCTCTGGGGATTTGTTGATCTTGGTGATGCCTCTTGAGTAGGCAGATACTCCATTGAGTTTCTAGTAATGCCTCTGAGTAGGCATATGCTTCATCGGAAGTGAAGACTTTTGGCTGCATTTGTTTTGCCTCTGACTAGGCTGATATTCCCTTATGGGGATGCTGGCTCTTGCTTGCCAGGTCTTGCCTATGCATAGGCAAATGACATTTTGAGGATGAATCTGAAGTTTTCCCTTTGTAGTAGGTGTTGAACATTCAAGGACTTGATGTTGCACTTGATGAACATGAAGATTGTTGATTTTGATGATGATTCAAGAACTCAAAGACTTAGAGTGTTGAAGACTTGTTTCGTATTGTAATAACTCTGTTTCAATTAGATTGAGTCTGTAATATTAGTGTTTAAGATAGCCGGTACATAGTCTGCACCTTAGAAACTTCAAAAAGCTCAAATTTATCATCCAGGCTTGGCTTTAATCGATTAAATAGGGAAATAATCGATTAAAACAATGAGAAAAACCATTTTCTGTATCTGCTCACTGGTTTAATCGATTAAAACTCCTGTTAATCGATTAACAGGCGGTTTAATCGATTAAAACAAAGAGTTTCAGGGTTCTATTGATTTTGGCTCTGTAATAATCGATTAACTCTTGATTTAATCGATTATTTCAGTCAGATTTCAAATTTTAACTTCAAATCAACCCTATTTTCGAAAACCCTTTTCCCAAGAACCCTAATTCCGAAATTCCCAATTCCCAAACCCTAATTTCTCTACTTAAGCTTCTCTATGGCACTCAAAAATTTAGAACAACCTTTTTCATACAAAAGTTAAGTGTTATAGTGCCAGAGAACTGTTTGTTGCAAGAAAAAGGGGCTTTTGGAACCTGGTGTGGGCTAGAAGCGATAAGAATCACTAAGTGGAGTTCTTAGTGGATTGTGTGCTATGCCGTCTCTAAGGAAAGCTGTTCATCATCTCTTGTGGATTTCAAGAGAGGTGTTTTCTTATCTTTATCTTTTCAATTGTAATTTGCTTGTAACAAATTGATTATAGTGACAGCGTTAATCCTCTGTTTGAGTGATTAGCAACTAGACGTAGGGTCTTTTGATCCGAACCAGTAGAAATTTCTTGTGTAAGATTCTCTTCTCTTCTCTATTTACATTTACACAGTTTTTAATCGGTAAAATTTGGGGAAAATTTTGAAAACCTAATTTTTATTAAGAAACCAATTCACCCCCCCTCTTGGTTTTTGTCCGACCACGCGAACATTCCACTGCGTGATTCTAACAAGTGGTATCAGAGCTTGCTTTGATAGTCATTCAAATTTTCGAAAATGGCCGGACAAAATCAAACTTTTGCCAAAAATGCGTCTATCAACAGACCCCCACTTTTTGCGGGTCAAAATTATCCTTTTTGGAAGGTACGAATGCAAATCTTTTTAGAGTCTGTTGATAGAGGCGTTTGGGACGCTATTTTAAATGGTCCATTTGTTCCTACAGTTACAGAGAACAGTGTTGACGTTCTTAAACCTTTTTCTAGATGGACTGCAGAAGAAAACAGAAAAACACAATTTGACGTTAGGGCTAGAAATATAATTTCATCTGCTCTAACCCTTGACGAGTTTTACAAGATTTATGTTTGTAAAAGTGCCCAGGAAATGTGGGAAATGCTTAGAGTGACCCACGAAGGTACTGATGACGTCAAGAGAGCATGTAAAAACTCCCTAATCCAAGAATACGAGATGTTCCGGATGCAACAAGGAGAAACGATATTTGACGTTCAAAAGTGTTTCACTCATATTGTGAATCATCTCACCGGATTAGGTAAAGTATTTGACGTTGATGAATTAAATGTTAAAATTTTGAAATCTTTGGATAGGAAGTGGCAACCTAAGGTGACAGCCATCTCGGAGTCACAAAATCTTTCCACAATGTCAATGGCGGCGCTATTCGGAAAGCTAAGAGAGCATGAGCTTGAGCTTGGTAGGCTAAATGATGAAGAAGGACAATTTCATAAGAAAAATCTAGCCTTCAAAACCGAAATCTCCAAAGGTAAAAATAAAAGGGAAGAAGAAGACTCAAACGATGAAGAAGAAGAGTTGAGTCTAATGATAAAGAAGTTCACCAAATTCATGAAAGCCAAAGGAAGACATCCCTTCAAAGGTAAAGGAAAGGTAAGGGAAAATTCTTCTGTAAATATAAAATGCTATGGTTGTGGTGAAGCAGGACATGTAAAGACCGAATGTCCAAATAAGAAGAATGATGAATTCAAAGGCAAAAAGGTCTTCAAGAAGAAAACCTATATTGCTTGGGACAACAGTGATTCTAGTTCGGAATCAAGTGACTCGGAAGTAGAAGCAAATATTTGCTTAATGGAAAATGACAACATTTCTTCCGATTTTGAGGTAAGTGATTCCGACACATCTTCTAGTGATGAGGATAATAACTATGATGAATTGCAAAATGCTTATAATGAATTGTTTAGTGCTTTTAAGAATTTGAAAAATGAATATAAAGTTGTAAAGAAGAACTTAAATAGATCCGAAAAGGAAATAGACTCCTTAAAAATGAAAATCACATGTTTAGAAGAAAAGGAGTCCTTAGAAACGAAAATTGTATGTTTAGATGAGGAAAATGATAAGAACCTAGCATGTGCAAATTGTAAAGAGCATGAATATGACATAGATATTCTTAATCATTTGCTAGACAAAGCCGAAAAGGAAATAGATGATCTTAAGAAGCATGAATTGATGTTTGCTCAAAATAATGTAAATCATCAAGTTCCTTTGAAAAAGCCTAAAAGGAAAAATAAAAGAGTATGGGTAGAAAAAGGAACTAGAGCATCTATGATTAGAAATGCATCATTTTCAAATACTACATCTAAAGCATGTTTTTATTGCATGAAACAAGGTCACACGTCAAATAGATGTAAAATTAAACATTTTGGTGTACCTAAAGGTAAATACATTTGGGTTCCTATAGTTAAATAATTTGTTATGTCTCTAACCCCAAGGACCCAAAAGTTGTTGGGACCTAAGTTTACTATATTCTCGTTTTGTAGGAAACTTCCAAATCAAAGAAGTCTATGTGGTATCTTGATAGCGGATGCTCAAAACATATGACCGGAGATAAATCTAAATTTGTGAGTTTCAAAGCTAAGGAACAAGGATATGTAACTTGTGGGGACAACAACAAAGGGAAGATCCTTGGAATTGGAAACATAGGTGGTGCAAACACTTTGGAGATCAAGGATGTGCTACTTGTTGATGGACTTAAGCATAATCTCCTTAGTATAAGTCAATTATGTGACAAAGGATTTAAGGTAATATTTGAAAGTCAATTTTGCACCATTCACTTGATAGATTCCGAAAATATAGAATTAAAAGGTATTAGGCATAACAACATATATTTGATTGATTTGGATTGTTTACATGAGTCTAGCATAACATGTTTAGTTGCTAAGGAAGAGAACCCTTGGTTATGGCATAAAAGGGCTGCTCATATAAATATGCATCATCTGAATAAATTGATATCAAAAGACTTATTTATTGGTTTGCCTAAGTTAAAATTTGAAAAAGATAGGTTATGTGATGCATGTCAAAAAGGTAAACAAGTAAAATCATCATTTAAATCAAAGAATGTTGTTTCCACTTCAAAACCCCTAGAATTATTACATTTAGATTTATTTGGACCTTCTAGGATAAAAAGCTTTGGTGGAAATTATTATGGACTTGTGATTGTTGATGATTACTCTAGATATACATGGACATTTTTCCTAACTACGAAAATTGAAGCTTTTAAGGTCTTTAGAAAATTTGCAAAACAAATTCAAAATGAGAAAGACTTAAGAATTAAAGTTTTAAGAAGTGACCATGGTGGTGAGTTTCAAAATGAAAAGTTTGAAAATTATTGTGAAGAAAATGAAATATTACATAACTTTTCTGCTCCTAGGACTCCCCAACAAAATTGTGTAGTTGAAAGGAAAAATAGGTCATTAGAGGAACTTACTAGAACTATGTTAAATGAATCTAATGTTCTTAAATATTTTTGGGTTGATGCGGTTAGTACTGCATGTTATGTTTTAAATAGAATGTTCATTAGGTCAATTATTAAATCTACTCCATATGAATTGTTTAATGGTAGAAAACCTAATGTTGCTCATTTGAAAATTTTTGGATGTAAGTGCTTTGTGTTGAATAATGGAAAAGATAACTTAGGAAAATTTGACTCTAAACGATGAGGGCATTTTCTTAGGTTATTCATTAACTAGTAAGGCTTACAGGGTATTCAATAGAAGAACTTTAAATATAGAAGAATCTATACATGTTACTTTTGATGAGATTGTAGACCTTGGGGGAAATCCTCTTGAGTCAAATAAAGAACTTGCAGGTGATGATGAATATATAAGAGAGGCTCTTGATGAATTGTATTTGGAAGAAAGTGAGCCTTCTCCAACACCTGAATTAGCAAAAGAATGGCAATCTCCTAGAGGACTCTCAATGGACAATATCATTGGTGATATCTCAAAAGGGGTAAGAACTAGAAATATGACTACTTTCTGTATGTCTGTAGCTTTTGTGTCACAGATTGAACCCAAAAACGTTGAGGAAGCACTTAAAGATGAACAATGGTGCATAGCCATGCAAGAAGAACTTAACCAATTTGAAAGGAATCAAGTCTGGGAATTAATCCCAAGAGAAGAGTCACATCAAGTAATTGGAACCAAATGGGTGTTTAGAAATAAGCTTGATGAAGATGGGAACATAACAAAGAATAAAGCTAGACTTGTTGCCAAAGGCTATTGTCAGGAGGAAGGTATAGGCTATGATGAAACTTATGCTCCTGTTGCCAGGTTAGAGGCTATACGCCTACTTCTTGCTTATGCATCTTTAATGAAATTTAAATTATATCAAATGGATGTTAAGAGTGAATTTTTGAATGGTTTTATTAAAGAAGAAGTTTATGTGGAGCAAACCCCAGGTTTTGAAGATTTTAGTTTTCCTAATCATGTTTTTAAATTAAAGAAAGCATTATATGGGTTGAAACAAGCTCCTAGATCTTGGTATGAAAGGCTATGTAGTTTCCTTACTTCAAATGATTTTTCTAGAGGAAAAATTGATTTTACACTGTTTATAAAGAAAGTTAAAGAACATATCTTATTGGTCCAGGTATATGTTGATGATATTATTTTTGGATCAACTGATAATTCGTTATGTGTAGAATTTGCTAAGATAATGCAGGGAGAGTTTGAAATGTCTATGATGGGAGAATTGACGTTCTTCCTTGGACTACAAATCAAGCAACTTAAAGATGGCATTTTCATCTCTCAAACCAAATACTGCAAAGAGATCCTTAAAAAGTTTGGAATGGACACCTCTAAGGAAGCTAACACACCCATGGGAACTTCATGCTATCTAGACAAGGATGAATCAGGTTTGGAAGTTAATCAATCTATGTATAGAGGTATGATAGGTTCACTGTTATACTTAACTGCAAGTAGACCTGATATTATGCATTTTGTATGTGCGTGTGCTAGATTTCAGTGCTTGTCCAAAAGAATCTCATCTAATTGCAAGTAAAACATATTTTAAAATATTTAAAAGGAACTAGTGGTTTTGGTTTATGGTATCCATCCGATGCTTGCACTAGTCTAATAGGATATTCTGATGTTGATTATGGTGGATGCAAAATTGATAGGAAAAGTACTAGTGGGACATGTCATTTGTTAGGTTCATCCTTAGTATCTTGGCATTCTAAGAAACAAGCTTGTGTTGCTTTATCTACCACTGAAGCTGAATATATTGCAACTGGTAGTTGTTGTGCTCAAATTTCGTGGATGAAACAACAGTTAGAAGATTATAGTATATTTTTAAATGACATACCTTTAATGTGTGATAATACGAGTGCAATTAATCTTACTAAGAATCCAAGTAATGCACTCTAGGACTAAGCACATAGAAATTAGGCATCACTTTTTGAGAGATCATATCAAAGAAGGAAACTGTAAAATAGAATACGTTGATACAAAGCATCAATTAGCAGATATTTTTACTAAGCCTCTACCCAAAGATAGATTTTATGATCTTAGAAGAGACTTAGGGATTTTAGAAATAGCTTAAATTCTACTTATTGAGACAGCTTTTGGATGATTGTAATGTTAAAATTCATTATACATGATGTTCATAGTTTATCATGTGTTAAAACCTCAAAAATATGATGTACTCTCTGAATAATCGATTAATTGGAGTTATAATCGATTATTTGCATCCAAAACACTCAAAACAGGGCATTCCTCTCGGATTAATCGATTAATTCGATAATTAATCGATTAAATACAGAATTAATCGATTATCCGCACAATATAATCGATTAAATGGTTCTGACACTGGTTTAATCGATTAATCTGAGTTTTAATCGATTAAACCTGGCAAGTTTGGCCTCCTAGCCGTTGCCAATGGATCTCTTGACCTATATTCACTTCCATATGACCGTTAGACATGCTTGATTATAAATAGGGGCCTCCATTTCACTTCTATCTCTTGAAATCAAGCTTTCTTGCCTTATTCTAGCAATCTTGCCCTCTTCTCAATACATTTAGCTTTCTAAATCCTCTTGTTATTCCTCAAATCTTTCAATGGCCTCATCTTCTCATGCTAAGATCCCCACTAGAAGAAGATCTGCACCCTCATCTCGTCCCCGTCCTAATTCTGTAGAAGGATGGATTTCTGATACAGATGGCCAACAAGAATTTCTGACCTACTGGAAGGAACGTGCCATTATCTCTCCAAAGTTTCTTATTGGTTAGCAATTCATCAATAGGGGATTGAACTTTCCCAACCTTCTTGAAATTCAAGGAGTTCTTCCCTTCATCCAAATGCAAGGTACGTATTATCCTGACCTTTTTGGGTATTTTACTCTAGATTTAAATTTAGAGATCAAATTGCTACCTCTAGAGTAAAAGGCGTCACAATTATTCTTGACGATGATATTTGGGAAAACGTCGCTCACTTTCCAATTAGAGAAGATGCTATTAACATTTATGGTGAGCTAGATGATTTTGATAGGTTCTTAGCTTATCGTTCTTTTCTGCGAAATCCCTCCATGGAGATTGGGCGTCTCCTTCTTGCTGGACCTTTAAAGAAGGAGGAACGCATGATTCTACATCTACTTGTCTGGATTCTATGTCCTCGGGCTACAAATCATGCTCAATGTTCTTCAATTGATCTTAGGATTATTCATACCATAATGAATAATGAGCCCTTAGATTGGGGCGTTCTTGTCACCATGACTATGTTAAAAGCCAAACGCCATCCCACCTTCAAAATTCCATATGCCCTCCTTGTCTCTCGGATTCTTGAATATAAGGGAGTCAATGTCGAAGGTGAACAAACAGTAAGAACAAATAACCTGAATTGCATGCTTGACAGCACATTGATCCAACTTCAAATGGTGCGTGTCAACGACATTTATGTTCACAAGGATGACGTTCCGAATCAAGGTGGTGATAATGAAGATTCTGATGAAGATATGCCTCCTGTTGCTGAGTTTCCCTCTGATCAAATCCAAAGTGTTGGAACTTCCTGTACTCATCATGAAACCCGACAATCCATGGAAGACATGTTATCCGACATGAATCAAAGAATGCAGCCTTTCTTCACTCTTTCTCGGAGTACGGCATGAGGAAATTATTCGCCGTATATCTGATGTAGATGATAAAGTGTGCCGTTTAGAAAATAGATTTGATGCACACTTTCATAATGATGATAGTGAAAAATTTTAAATTTGTTGTTATTTCCTATATTGTAATGATTGCTTATCTCTGAAATAAAATATGGTATTCTGTTATTGCTTTGATTGAGGGGGAGTTTTCTCTAAGTTATGCATATTTTGAGGGGGAGCTCTTATGATTTGAATAGAATAATTACTTTTTATTATAATCAAAATAGGGGGAGAAATATTTAAAGCCTAATATTATTGTTTTTAAATATTATCTGGTATGTTTAATGTGTTTGTTAGTATGACAGATAAAATAGGTTATTACAAGGCTTTAAAAGATAATTTTGATCATCATCAAAAAGGGGGAGATTGTTGAACATTCAAGGACTTGATGTTGCACTTGATGGACATGAAGATTGTTGATTTTGATGATGATTCAAGAACTCAAAGACTTAGAGTGTTGAAGACTTGTTTCGTATTGTAATAACTCTGTTTCAATTAGATTGAGTCTGTAATGTTAGTGTTTAAGATAGCCTGTACATAGTTCCGCACCTTAGAAGCTTCAAAAAGCTCAAATTTATCATCCAGGCTCGACTTTAATTGATTAAATAGGGAAATAATCGATTAAAATAGTGATAAAAACCATTTTCTGTATCTGCTCACTGGTTTAATCGATTAAAACTCCTGTTAATCGATTAACAGGCGGTTTAATCGATTAAAAGCCCTTTTAATCGATTAAAACAGAGAGTTTCAGGGTTCTGTTGATTTTGGCTCTGTAATAATCGATTAACTCTTGATTTAATCGATTATTTCAGTCAGATTTCAAATTTTAACTTCAAATCAACCCTATTTTCGAAAACCCTTTTCCCAAGAACCCTAATTCCGAAATTCCCAATTCCCAAACCCTAATTTCTCTACTTAAGCTTCTCTATGGCACTCAGAAATTTAGAACAACCTTTTTCATACAAAAGTTAAGTGCTGTAGTGCCAGAGAATTGTTTGTTGCAAGAAAAAGGGGCTTTTGGAACCTGGTGTGGGCTAGAAGCGATAAGAATCACTAAGTGGAGTTCTTAGTGGATTGTGTGCTATGCCGTCTCTAAGGAAAGTTGTTCATCATCTCTTGTGGATTTCAAGAGAGGTGTTTTCTTATCTTTATCTTTTCAATTGTAATTTGCTTGTAACAACTTGATTATAGTGACAGCGTTAATCCTCTATTTGAGTGATTAGCAACTGGACGTAGGGTCTTTTGATCTGAACCAATATAAATTTCTTGTGTAAGATTCTCTTCTCTTCTCTATTTACATTTACGCAGTTTTTAATCGGTAAAATTTGGGGAAAATTTTGAAAACCTAATTTTTATTAAGAAACCAATTCACCCCCCTCTTGGTTTTTGTCCAACCACGCGAACATTCCGCTGCACGATTCTAACAGTAGGCTCACTGGGGATGATCTTTCTCTTTTTGGTGATCCACCAGGGAATTAGTTGCATTCCCGGGGATCTAATTAGTTGCCTTCCCCTTTGAGGGAATGGAGTTTTGACTCCTTGTTGGATGTTGTTGGTATGAGATGGCTTTGTCGATACTCTTGTTTCATTGGGATTTTCGATTCCTTCTTTTTCATTGATTTTCCCTTTTCTGCGGTGACCCACTTAGGGATTTTATTGATTGCCTAAAAGTTAGGATTGATTTCGCCTCTTTTTTATAGCGATTTTGAAATCTGGCTTTTTTTATGGGGATAATGTGTAAGCCTTTTTAATTTTTAGTCTCTTTTTATTACGCTGGCTTTTTCCCTTCTTTTTTGGGGGGGGTCGACTAGGGATGACGTTTTATTTCTTTAGTGATCCACCAGGGAATCAGTTGACTTCCTGGGGATCTGATTTTTCTTTTCTAGGAATGGAGTCTTGGCTCCTTGATTGATGTTGATGCGAGCTATAATTGTGAAGTTCTTATTCCACTGGGGGATGGGAATTTCTGATTCCTTTTTGTAGAATTTTTTGGAGATCCACTTGAGGATTTTTATTCGGCCTTCTCTGTTGTTGCCTTTTTGGACATCCGCTAGGGATGCAAGGGTTTTCTTTTCTCTTTTTTTGTTGAGCCTTTGATGGTATGGAGATTGGACTCTTTTGAATGTTGATGATGATGGGCTCTTGGAGCCTTTATTCTCCATTGGGGAGTGTGGAGGAGACTTTGGGTGAGTGTGCTCAATGACTCATGTAGTGGTAATGCTGAGCCGTGAGGAGTGTTTTTGTTTTGCCTTCGGAGTAGGAAGGGATCCTCTTGGGGATGACTAAGCCTTTCCGTCGGCTTTTCTTTTATGATGTCTGATGATTGTGCCCTCTTTTATTGGGTGATGATTGGAGCTCTTGATTTTCAGAAGCTCTTATTCTGTTGAGTTGCTTGTTTGACAACTTGCTCTGTTTTCTTGAGGGCATTATTTGGAGACTCGGTCTTGGTGATCCTGTTTTCAATCATAAACATGGAGCTAGTCTCCTTATATGCATGAATGCTTTTCGTTTTTTTTATATTTGAAGTAATTTTTATTTCTTTCATTTTTTATCTTGACAAAGTCGTTTTGTGCGACTACTTGTGTGTGGATGCCCTAAATGCAATCTATCCTTTTTGATTGATGCATCTGGAAAAGTGACTAGCATTCTCCTGCTAGAATTTTTATGATTATGATGAAGGGCCCCTCTCTTTTATTCATTTTTTGGTTTAGCCCTATCTTTTGCCTAGACCGCCCTTTTTGGGGTTTTCGGTCTAGCGGGCTGCCTTAATTTTTGCCTAAGATATCTTAGCGAGTTTTTTTTCCTTTTTTATGAATGCCCTAACTTTTGCCTAGACCGCCCTTTGCGGGTTTTTGATCTAGCGGGCTACCCTAACTTTTTCCTAAGAATCTCCTAGCAGGTATTATTTTTTTTTTTCTCATTTCTCTTTTCTTTTTTAGAGAAAGGACCATATGCATGTATGCAATGTTTGTGATATGCATCCTATAATACTATTTCAATTAATTTTTCAAAAGGATTAACCAATGTGTTTTTACTTCTGATGAGCTTCTAACGTTATGTGCTTTGTCGACATGATAGGCTGTACTAATTTTGCCGTCTCGATTTTTGTCATGATCGAAGAATGATTGTGTTAATTGTAGAGTGACTTGTCATGTCAGTGCGCCCCTCCCTTTCCTTGGGGATGTCAATCCTCCTATTGATTACTATCTCCACATTTCCCTACTACTTACTAGAATGTTATAGTGGTAAGGGTCAAGAGAAAAGAAGGAAAATGATGTTTAATTCAAAGGCTTGTGTTTTAGAATTTTTTATTTTGACAAAAATGGTTTTTGTAAGCATGGCTAGCCAAGGTTGGTTAGAGTGTTTAGGCTAGTTTAGGCAAACGTTTCGTTTATGGAATAGCGTCCTGTTGTATGGTGCTTGCTATGACTGATTGACTTCCCTAGTCTACCTTTTGGGTTTTCAACCTAGGATGTTGTGCTATGTCCTAACTTTTGTCTAGGTTTCATTTTTCTTGTTTTGGGAAACCTAGCGGACTTTATTTTGTAACCCTAACTTTTGCCTAGGCTACCCTTTATGGTTGTTCGTGTTTTCTAGCGGGTTTACCCTAACTTTTGTGTAGCCCCTTAATGGGTTTCCTACCGGGTACCTTGTCTTTTTTTTTTTTTTTTTTGGCCTTTAGCTTCTATGGGCTTCCTTTGATTTTTGTTTTCTTTTTGCACAACATTGGCAAACACGACTTTACTTATGACGAGGAAAAACTTTATTTTGTGCTTCTAGTCAATCAGTGGTGATGGATTTGACTTTTATTTTTGTCAATGGCGCATTTTGATTACTTAGACGCACTTTTGAAAACGTTTGCTTAAACATGGTTATTAATGAGGTTTAGACATTAATAGCAAGAAGAGAAGCAGATAGTAAGAATGACATTCTTTGTAATTAATAGGGAATAGCCCTACAATGCTCGGGGGTCAGGCTAGCCCCAAGGAGTAATCTCTAATAGTCATTGGATTTACAAACCCTGAGAATCAGAAGGAGAACACCTAATGACTAAAGTCGCTTTTGACGCTTGAACCCCTCTATATGGGAAAATCTGATTCAAGGTGCAGAGGGGAGACTTACTTTCTCTCCGTGCAGCTTGATCCTTTGTAGGGTAAGCTTCAAAGGATTGTCTTTAAAATATGGTGGCTCCCTTATTCCTTGAGAGTTTCTAATGAGCCCTTGGTTTGGGCGATATCCATATTTTCTCATCATGTGGGTCACCTTCATATTGTTGGGGAAGTCTTTTCATATTGGCAAAAGATATTTCAAAGGTCCTCTTCAGCCGCATCCATTCAAGGTAGGGCAGATGACTTACTGATCCAAATGTCGTTTTTAGCTCGAACCATGATCAGCTTGTCACCTACCGTGAGTTTGTCTTTTTGGCGGAGCATTGAGAGAACTGCCTTAGCATCGTGAATCCAAAGTCTACTCGGTTTCCTCTTTGGATTATGTTTTTCTTCGGTCTTTTTATTTTTTCTTTATTTGTAGGAGCGTCATCTTACAACTCCTTGGGGGAATAGATTCTTCCATTTCTAATTTTGCCCCCAATGCCAGCTATGCTGGAGATATCCTTGTTAATGGGCGATGTTTTTGCGTATCTCCATGGTGCAGCCTTATTTGATGTATGGGGCGAACAAATGTAACGACATCCTTGCCCCTTCTTCCTTATTTACTCAGATGACCAACGGTTGAGGCTTATTATCCTCCTTAGGCGGATCAACCGTTGGGAAAAACTTGATGACAAAATGTTTGCTCTTCATCTTATTCTGATTCATGG
This sequence comes from Sphenostylis stenocarpa, assembly GCA_963425845.1. Lineage (NCBI taxonomy): Eukaryota > Viridiplantae > Streptophyta > Magnoliopsida > Fabales > Fabaceae > Sphenostylis > Sphenostylis stenocarpa. The sequence continues at coordinate 37,089,187 of OY731404.1, forward strand.
AAATCATATCGACTAATCCTTTCTTTTTATTATCTTATTATTATTAAAGTGAGAATGAATGCAACTTATGAATGTAATAGACGATTGAAGAGATGATGAAAACAAACAATTTTGTACATTCCTCAATGCAATGAAGTACATTTTTTTGTTTTTTAAAGTGGAGAAGCCTAAATGAACCCATAGGCAAGTTAGAATTTATATTTATTTTCTTTTTGACTTCCTGTGCATGGCATGCGAATGCCCTAATCCTCCTTTCATGGTATTAAGGAATGTCCACTTCTTCGATTGTCTATTACTAGATGATGTTATGAGGATGAAGTTTGGTGGATGCATGTATGCAAGTGTTTGTTTTTTCCTAAACATTATCATGTTTTATTTTCTAACATGATGTATGATAGTGTTTGAGATTTTGTGTTTTTTTTTGTATGCGGATGAGGGCATGAAGAATACCAGCCGCTTTCTAGAATGCAAAAAGATTTTTATTGTTTAAAATAAATGATTTATGAGACAATAACTTAGGTACCCTCCCCAAAACTTACGCTTTGTGGGGTATCATACCCACCTTGATGTAATGGTTCCTCCCCCATCACATATTTGACAAGTATAATGGGAGTCACCATCACACCTTAGTACACGTGTTCCTTCCTTGTCGCAAAGGTCACAAATGTGCTCGGGGCATCTTTCGCCGTTGTCTTAGGGATATCTAGTGCTCCCTAGAATGAATGTATTTATGTATGCACTAGTGCAAAAGGGTGATAGATGTTCAAAGTGGATTTGGTCTAGTAATTTTCCCAAAAAACGCTTCTAAGACTCATTTTTTTAGGGATTTATTAAAATGATGTGTATGCATACTTTCTTTATGCATTTATTTTTTTCTCTTGGTTTTTCCACTTATGACATGATGCGATATGAATGATATGACTTTGTCAAAATTCTTTTATTTATTATTATTATTATTTTATCTGGTTTATTCATAACCTTTTATCTCTTCTGTCGGACTACGTGACTACTTAGCTTACAAAGAACCTGAAACCAGGCTAGCTAAAAGGCAGACTGTCCGAGATAAGGGTGTTTATTGCAAAAAATGATTTTTGTGATTTTTCTTGTTGTTTGGTTATGCTATGCAACAAACAAATGCGCACACAATTCGATCATCCACGAACAGGCGAGAAGTCGTTTTAATCACGAGCTAGGGTTTTCCTGCAGAAAAGTGCATTGGCGAAGGTAGGCTCTAACTATTGTCACCAAGGCTAAGGCCCCCAAGGTGCCCCCATTATAGGGTCCCCACTCTCCAGCCTTCCGACCATGCTTAGCACTAAGGCCATAGTCAGTCTTTGTGCCAAAAGAGGAAGGTTATCACCTTGAGTGGTGGTTTCCGATCACACTGGTGGGCACAAGGCCATCACTACAGCGAACCGTACCTACCACCCACTCCCTATGTGTTTCTCACTTGCCCCCGGGTATAGAGGGAACTGTTGTGTGCAAGGGTTTGTGTACAGTTTGTATTTAAAACAATTGCGTAAGTATAAACAAACAACAGTTATTAAAGCCAAGCATTTAAAACATGTTATAATACAAGGTAGGGTAAAAGCATAATTTTCTTGGTTTATTTACTTTTAAGCTGGCCCATCACTAAATGGGATCAACTCTCTAGGCTTCCCCAGCGGAGTCGTCATTTGTCGCCGCCGTAAAAGAGGCGGTCGGAGCGACGCAATGGTTCCAACTTTCCATTTTTCGCGTTTTTATTGGTGTGGTTACAACGCCTTTAGGTTGTCCGATAACCGGGCTGAACCTAGGGGCGAGGTTTTCGAAAAGGCGTTCTTGGATTGTCCAATAACTGGGCTAAACCAAGAACTAGTTTTTGAAGGGTTCTTCTGGAGTCGCCACCGACGTTTTTACCGGAAACATCGGAAAAGGGGTTAAAAGGCGTTGGTTTTCGAAAAACCAACTTTAGTCATTAGAACCAGAGTTGGGTAAGCGAGTTAGTTACGTGTAAGGGAAGTGTTAGTTCCCTTACGACGCCCCTTTCGGGTTCCCTATGATGGGGTAGCTACTTTGGATAAATAAATAAACCAGTGAAAAATACGCTTTTACCCTTTATTTTGCGGAATTTTAAAATTATGACTGCATGGCCCTAGTTTCTATTGCATAATTAAAATTAAAGCGGTAAAGTAGAGAGAGTAGGAACCTCTGAAGCGAGCTTTCTATTAATTCTTTGCAAAAAAAGGGTGCTTTTTGCCAGCCCTTCACTCTTTTACATCGCCAGGATCTCTCAAAAACGCTCTAAAACACTCTAGAAAACTCTCAGAAACTCCAGAAATGCTTCGGAGGGGTTCTAGAATGAGAATTTGATGAAAAGTCTAGAGAGAGAATGGAAGAACTATGGGAAATGAGGGGAATGACGCTCCTGTTTATAGGGATTCGCGCCTGTCAGGTCGAGATGGGTCGTCTCGTCTGACAAGGTCGAGACAGCCGTCTCGCCAAACGAGACGGCGGTCTCGACCTTAAAAGGCAAAAATCCTTATTTTTGAGCCAAAAATCCCTCCTATCCTAGTATGGGGCCTAATAGTCTCTCCTAGTGGCTTCTTAGGCTTCATCCATCTTTGAATAGAAGGTCTTTTGGTCTTTATTACAAGGCCGGGCAAGATTAGGGGTCTACAGTGCAAAATTTACTTTTAAAGATTACCTTAAATCCTTTGTCACATAGTTGACTTATGCTAAGGAGATTATGCTTTAGTCCATCAACAAGAAGCACATCCTTAATCTCCAATGTGTTTGCACCACCTATATTTCCAATTCCAAGAATTTTCCCTTTGTTGTTGTCCCCCTAAGTTACATATCCTTGTTCTTTAGCTTTGAAACTCACAAATTTCGTTTTATCACCAGTCATATGCTTTGAGCATCCACTATCAAGATACCACATAAACTTCTTAGATTTGGAAGTTTCCTACAAAACAAGAACATGGTAAACTTAGGTCCCCATAACTTTTGGGTCCTTGGGGTTAGAGACAAATAAGTTATTTAACAATAGGTACCCAAATGTATTTACCTTTAGGAACACCAAAATGTTTAATTTTACATTTATTTGAAGTGTGACCTTGTTTCATACAATAAAAACATGCTTTAGATGTAACTTTTGAATATGATGAATTTTTAACCATAGATGTTCTAGTTCCTTTTTCTACCCATACTCTTTTATTTTTCCTTTTAGGCTTTTTCAAAGGAACTTGATAATTTACACTATTTTGAGCAAAAACAGTTTTATCATTCTTAAAATCACTTATCTCTTTTTCGGTTTTATCAAGTAGATGATTAAGAATATCTATGTCATATTCATACTCTTTACAAGTTTCACATGCTAAGTTCTTATCATCATTCTCATCTAAACATACAATTTTCGTTTCTAAGGATTCCTTGTCTTCTAAACATGTGATTTTCGTTTTTAATGAGTCAATTTCCTTTTCGGATCTACTTAAACTCTTCTTCACAACTTTATATTCATTTTACAAGTTCTTAAAGGTACTAAATAATTCATTATATGCATTTTGCAGTTCATCATAGTTATTATCATCATCACTAGAAGATGAGTCGGAATCACTTACCTCAAAATCGAAAGATATATTGTCTTTTGCCAACAAGCAAATGTTAGCTTCTATTTTTGAGTCACTTGATTCCGAAATCGAGTCACTATCATCGGTTCCTTCATAGGTTACTCTTAGTTTTTCCCACATCTCTTGAGCACTTTTACAAACAGAGATCATGTAAAACTCGTCAAGGGTTAAAGCAGATGAAATAATATTTCTATCCCTAACGTCAAATTGTGCTTTTCTATTTTCCTCTGTTGTCCATCTAGAAAAAGGTTTAGGAACGTCTACACAGTTCTCAGTAACTTTAGGAATATAGGGACCATTTAGAATAGCATCCCAAATGCATCTATCAACAGACTCTAAAAAGATTTGCATTCTTACTTTCCAGAAAGGATAATTTTGACCCGCAAAAAGTGGGGGTCTGTTGATAGACGCACCTTCGGCAAAAGTTTGATTTTGTCCAGCCATTTTTGAAAAGTTTGAATGACTATCAAAGCAAGCTCTGATACCACTTGTTAGAATCGCGCAGCGGAATGTTCGTGTGGTCAGACAAAAACCAAGAGGGGGGGTGAATTGGTTTCTTAACAAAAATTAGGTTTTCAAAATTTTCCCCAAATTTTACCGATTAAAAAGCTGTGTAAACGTAAATAAGATAGAGATAGAGTCTTACACAGGAGATTTATACTGGTTCGTATCAAAAGACCCTACATCCAGTTGCTAATCACTCAAACCGAGGATTAACGATGTCACTATAATCAAAGTTGTTACAAACAGATAACAATTGAAAATACAAAGTAAAGAAAACACCTCTCTTGAAACCCACAAGAGATGAAGAACAACTTTCCCCAGAGACGGCATAAGACACAATCCACTAAGAACTCCACTTAGTGATTCTTATCGCTTCTAGCCCACACCAGGTTCCAAAAGCCCCTTTTTCCTCCAACAACAGTTCTCTGACACTCACAACACTTAACTTTTGTTTGAAAAAGGTTGTTCATTTTTTCTGAGTGCCATAGAGAAGCTTAAGTAGAGAAATTAAGGTTTGGGAATTGGGATTTTCAGAACTAGGAGTCTTGGGATTAGGGTTTTCGAAAATAGGTTTAATTTGAAGTTGAAAATCAAAATCTGACTGAAATAATCGATTAAATGAAGTGTTAATCGATTATTACAGAGCCAAAATCAACAGAACCCCAAAACTCTATTTTAATCGATTAAAAGCCCTGTTAATCGATTAACAGGCCTGTTAATCGATTAACAGGTGTGTTAATCGATTATTACAGTGAATAGATATAGAAAATGGTTTTTCTCACTGTAATAATCGATTATCTGACCATTTAATCGATTAAAGCCGAGGAAAACTGATAAATGTGAGCTTTTGAAGCTTCTAAAGTGCAGAATATGTACCGGCTATCTTAAACTCTAATATTACAGACTCAAACTAATCAAAACAGAGTTATTACACTATAAAACAAGTCTTCAACTCTCTAAGTCTTGTGTTCTTGAATCATCATCAAAATCAACAAGCTTCATGTCCATGTAAGTTCAACATCAAGTCCTTGAATGTTCAACAGATAGACACACCTTCGACAAAAGTTTGATTTTGTCCGGCCATTTTTGAAAAATTTGAATGACTATAAAAGCAAGCTCTGATACCACTTGTTAGAATCGCGCAACGGAATGTTTGCGTTGTCAGACAAAAACCAAGAGGGGGGTGAATTGGTTTCTTAACAAAAATTAGGTTTTAAAATTTTTCCCCAAATTTCACCGATTAAAATGTTGTGTAAACGTAAATAGAATAGAGATAGAGTCTTACACAGGATATTTATACTGGTTCGGATCAAAAGACCCTACGTCAAGTTGCTAATCACTCAAACAGAGGATTAACGTTGTCACTATAATCAAAGTTGTTACAAACAGATAACAATTGAAAAGATAAAGTAAAGAAAACACCTCTCTTGAAACCCACAAGAGATGAAGAACATCTTTCCCTAGAGACGGCACAACACACAATCCACTAAGAACTCCACTTAGTGATTCTTATCGCTTCTAGCCCACACCAAGGTCCAAAAGCCCCTTTTTCCTCCAACAAACAGTTCTCTGGCACTCACAACACTTAACTTTTGTTTTAAAAAGGTTGTTCTATTTTCTTAGAGACTTAGAGAACCTTAAGTAGATGAATTAGGGTTTGGGAATTGGGGATTTTCGGAACTTGGAGTATTGGGATTAGGGTTTTCGAAAATAGGTTTAATTTGAAGTTCAAAATCCAAATCTGACTGAAATAATCGATTAAATGAAGTGTTAATCGATTATTACAGAGCCAAAATCAACAGAACCCCAAAACTCACTGTTTTAATCGATTAAGTGCCTTGTTAATCGATTAACTGGCCTGTTAATCGATTAACACACCTGTTAATCGATTATTACAGTGAACAGATACACAAAATGGTTTTTCTCACTGTAATAATCGATTATCTGATGATTTAATCGATTAAACCTGAGACTTTTTGATAAATATGAGTTTTTGAAGCTTCTAAAGAGTAGATTATGTACCGGCTATCTTAGACTCTAATATTACAGACTCAAACTCATCAAAACAGAGTTATTACACAACAATACAAGTCTTCAACTCTCTAAGATCTTTGTTCTTGAATCATCATCAAAATCAACAAGCTTCATGTCCATGTAAGTTCAACATCAAGTCCTTGTATATTCAACAAGT